>JZKD02S1702030.1:249028-275123 GCA_000966675.3 Picea glauca | reverse complement strand
TCATACTATGATAAAAATACAGTTATAACTAAACAATAGACATAGCATAGCTCGGACAAAAACATGGCCATGTACCTCACCATCAATGGCCAAAGAAAAACAAAAAGTAGCCAGTTACTAGTAAATGCTGATAGTATTCTTTTCCCCCTCTCTATTATTATGCCGAGTGTAATACATGATGACTCCTTCTGGCTCGCTTGATGCTTGCTTGGAAAAGTAATCATCTTCAGTGTTAAATTCTCTATGAATATGATCAAATCTAATGTATTCAAAGTCCTTCACCATCTCCTTTAATCTCGATTTCCAGCCTTCAATCGCACAGACTTTGAGACTATCTTTGTTATCTAGCCAAGCAATCACCACTTTGGAATCCCCCACTAAATGTAATCTTCTGATGGAGAGGTGTAAAGCCAATATTATTGCTGCCCAAACCCCAAGTAATTCGTCTTTTGTATTAGTGCCTTGACCAACATTAAATGTCCATCTAATACAAGTAAGATCTGGAAGTTAGAACACCACCTGCTCCATAATAAGCCCCACTTTGATGCGCTACCCCATCAAAATATGTAATGGTAGTGTTATCCTATAAATGAAATAACAAACTTTTTGGAAGTTTATCTCTTTTAACTCCCTGATTCACACTATCTTGAATTAAAGTTTTGTAATAAACCTTTTGGATTTTAGGCACACTTCCTTCAAAGATAGCCAAATTTCTCTCCATCCAGATATTCTAGCACAAATGGGCAGCCAATACTGTTGGTACAGATTTATTTTCAAACCATTCCTGAATGCAAATCTCCAAACTCCTACCACTCCAAGTATGTTTGTAACCCCCCCCTTGTAATAGTCTTTTCCCACACAGCTTTTTTGAAAGCACAATGGATGAAAATATGATCAATAGATTCCAAATATGATTTGCAAAGATAGCACATGCCCGGTCCTCCTCTTCCTCTGGACTGAAGAACATCCAAAGTTAAAATTTTCCCTTTGACAGCCAACCATAAAAAGAGTTTGATTTTTAATTGTAAATTCCATTGTCAAATGGATCGTCCCCATCCACTTACAGATCTCAAATTCCTTGTTGATAATAAATCCCTATAGAGATTTTTGACACTTGGAACCCTCGATCTATTCCCCCCCGTCCATAAGAGTGAATCCTCTCTGTCCTGTAGAAAGGTCCCCACATCAATTCAGTCCAATCTGAATCTGTCCCATTCCGTTGCTGAAGTACCAGTTAGTCCAATTTCATATTTATTTACCCACAAAAAAGAATAATAAGATCTGTCATCCGTTCGCTGGGCATGTGCTAAAGAATAAATATGTCTTTCATGAAGATCTGAAATTAAAATATCAGGCATAAAATATTTCTCCCCTAAATCAAGAATCTTATCTCTCCCTAATTCTATAAGTTGGCCCTTTCCAGGATTCCAAGACAGGCACTGAAGGATAAGATGGATAGATTTTAAAAGGACTCCCCAAATACATGAGGATGACCAAGCCTGAAAGGTAAAAGATCTGAGCCAGTTTATAATTGATAGATGAGATAAATACTTGTCTTTTATAACTCTGTACCAGATGCTAGGACTAGTTAAAACTCTCCAAAGGGAATTTGTAGCCATCACCTATTTAAAATCCAAAAGATTTCTTGGACCCCATCCCCCATTGTGCTTTGGTACTGTTATCTGTTCCCACTTGCAGAGATGAATGTGATTTGTTTCCCAATTCCCATTCTAGAGAAAGTTCATCATAATATTTCTCAGAGTATTCAAAATAGAATTTGGAATAATTGCTAATGATAACTAGTAGGCCGACTGACTCTCTAAGACAACTTTTAAAAGAATAAGTCTACTCCCTAGTGATAGCTAGCGATAACACCAATCATCTATCTTTTTTTCCATCTTTCGAATCAACCAAAGCCAATCCTCTAAACGGTGAGTACCAGTCTTGATGAACACCCCAAGATATTTGAAACCAATTGCCAATTCTGAGAAAATATAAGGATAAAGGGATTTAAAAGGATCTAACTCAAGATCCAATAATCCTTCATGGTGAAAAGTTGATTTTGCAGTATTGATCTTCAATCTTGATGCTGAACATAACAGTTTTAAAACCTTGTCAATCTCCCACCATTCCTAGTATGTAGCCTTTGAAATTATGATAACATCATCCACAAATAATATAAGAAAAATTTTAATAGTTCTCGGGACCTATATACCAGATAGCTTTCCCTCTCGATGGATTTCTTTCAGTAAAATGATTATGCCTCCATAACCAATATAAAGAGTAATGGAGACAAGGGACAACCTTTTCTCAGGCCTCTACCTCCTTTAAAGAACCCCGAAGCCTCTCCATTTACTAAGATAGCAAAGGTGGTAGTGTCCATGCAACTCATGATCCAGTTTGTCATTTTTGTGCCCAAACCCACTTGAATAAGAATCATCCTCAATAAGTCACAACTAACGCAATCATAGGATTTTTGTAGATCCAGTTTTAATACTAAAGCCTTTAATTTCTTTTTCCTTATACTATGTAAACATTCTTGAACAATCCCTATGGCATCCTGAATATGACATCCCTTTAAAAAACCCAGTTGCTCCTTTGAAATCAAATTGGATAAACAAGGTTTTATCTTGTTTGTTATGATCTTAGAAATTATTTTATAGCAGAGGTTACATAATGAAATCGTCCTATAATCCCCAAAGCTAATAGGTTTATTAACTTTGTGAATTAATGCAATAAAATTCGAATTTAGGCCCCCACAGATCTTACCTTTAAGCCTCGTCTCTTCAACCATGTTCAATAAATCTTCACCTACCAGATCAAAGAAGTGGACAAAATATTCCATTGTCCAACCATCAGGGCCTGGGCTCTTATCAACCTTGAAAATCTTTAAAACCTTCCTTAATTCTTCCAGGCCTACTGGGTTGTATAAATTCTCAACTTCTGTTTCTATCACCATTTTTGGGAAATACTCAACTACCTTTACTTGGTTTGTAATGGAAGTTTCATTTGATTCATTGAAGAAATTTTTGAAATAATTCTTTGCTGTCTCCATTATATTTTTCTGACCAGTCTGTAATAGACCTGTCTCATCTATGATCTCCCAAATAAATTTTCTATTTCTCATGTAGTTTGCGAAATTGTGAAAAAATTTCATATTCTAATCCCCGCTTTTGATCCAAATGGCATGACTTCTTTGACGCCATATCTCCTATTTTTCTTTCAAAAGTTTATTTCTCATCCCTTCCTTTTCCTTTAATTCAATTTCCTTTTCCTTTGTAAGAATATCTGTAGTCACTTCAGTTAATAGAACTGTAATATCCTATTCCAATTCTTTAAGACGAGTATTTGATTGATCCAGTCTTTTTTTTTCCACTGTTTGGTCTGCTCCTTTAAATCTTTAAGTTTCCATAGAAGTCTTTTTTGACAGTCTAATTCATCATAATATTGAGGTATTTTCCACATATCCTAGACTAATAAGTCGAAATCCTGGAACTGGAGCCAATAATGATTGAGTTTAAAAGGGAAAGATTTATATAAAGGAGGCATCTCTAACTGAAGGACTATCAGAGCATGGTCCGATATGTATAGGTACTCAACCAAAGTTCTATATAGACCAATCCCTGTCAATAAATCCTCTGCTATAAGAAATCTATCCAGTGTCTTGGATATCAGTGCTGCCCCATTGCCCATTTCTCCAAGTAGGTACCAATTTGTCTAGGGCCAGATCAATGAGATGATTCACCTGAAAAAGGGACTTATAAAAGACCGCTGTGTGTGTTGAAAAATTAGAACCTCCCCAAACTTCTTCCGTATATAGTGTCACATTGAGGTCACCAGCTATAATGATATTTTTCTTTAATAAAATTCTGGAAGCAGATAAATTAGTCCAAAACAACCTTTTCTCTGTACAGGGTCCATAAATGTTTAAAATAGATAATATCCTTTTGCTTGCTATAATGTGACCTTCCAGAAGTATTCCACCATAGGTTAGAGAGGCATTTAATTCATATACACATGGATCCCAAGAAACTAATAAGCCACCCGAATTTTTGACAGAGCTGACTGCGCAACGATACCAATAAGGCCGAATCGAACTCAAAAACCTTTTAGCCTTCTTAGAATGAACCAAATTTTCTTGTAAACAAACTAAATCCGGACAAGTTTTATCCAAAAAGCTCTTGACGGAGGCCAATTTCTGGGTGCCTCCAGTCCCCCAAAGATTTAGTGAAAGACAAATCATTAAACAACCCTAGCAAGGGATTTAACTGCTCTAAGTTCCCCCCCTTTGGAAGTAGAAGTAGTTTGTGTGTCAGTGGTTGGAATATAAGCATTTTTCTTCCTCACTCTTCTAGTTTTTATAGGTGAAATTTCAGAGCCAAGGCCACGAGACCATGCGTAATTCTTTCCCTCTCGGCTAGTAAGTGAAAAGGATGAGTTAACCCCCCCCTCCTACTATGGCAATGCAACTGAAGACTTCCCCAAATAAATAGGCAGATTAATGGACAAGTCTTTGCCCCGGATGAATGGTAAGTAAGAGTCCAAAACATCTGACATGGTAGTCTCTTCTCCTTTCGATTCATGATATCCCTAAAGCACATACAAATCCTCCATCACAGGTGGAGATGACTCAGGTAAGGAAAGGTTTAATGAAAGACCCACAGTCTCTGAGACAATGGTCGAAAAAGTGACGTCATCTCTAACGAGACATGTAGGTTTTGTGACCAATGGAGAACCCAGAGTAGTCACTTCTAAAACCTGACCCTTATTCCCAGAGTCCTTAGGATGAGAGCTAGAAAGGGTAATGTCATCCCCTTCCCTTCCCATACAACCTAAAGCACAAAGTGTCGAGGATAAAAGCCACTTTGAAGAATTTAATGCTTCACATTATACTAAAGACAAAGAGTGTAAAAGTGAAGGACAGTAAATAGATAACTTACCCAATAAAGATTGATTCAGGAAAGTGCTATCTCCCTCCTGCGCCGAAGGACCAGGTCCAGTTTTGAAAAAACCAGTGTCCATTGAGGTGTCCTCAGTCATATCATCTGGGAAGGGCTCCTCACAACGTAAATGTGTGGTGCTTTGACAAATGCTACATCTAAAAGGGACCCCCAAATAGTCCAAACTTTGAATCTGGCGTCTACCTCTGCAGTCAATTTCTAAATTTTTCGGTAGCCCCTGAGTAATGTCCATTTCCACTAAAACCCTCCCAATATTCCTTGAGAACACAGCTAGAGCACCTGAATCAATGGACAGGAAAACCCCAAGTGAGCTTCCTATAGCCCGAAGGGCTCCCTTGTTCTAGAAATGCCAAGGAAGACCTGGCAAACAGATTACTTCTGCCAAGGAAGACCTTGGAGAAGTAATCTGTTTCAGGGTTAAAGGCAACACACCATCTTTTAACCATGATACTACTCCCTCCATTTAGCCACCTTTTTGACAACAGGAGTGCCACATCTTTTGGAGACCTGCAAAGGAACCCCAACCAACCTTTGGTAAGGGGAAATAACTCAGGAACATAACCAAGTAAAGGCTTCCATGCCTTTTCCAGCCAAACGGAAAGAGTATCCTTCTGTATATTTTTGTAGGTAAATCTACCCACTAAACCGCATAGTGCCAGACAACAAGTATCCTCCAAGCCAATGTCATCTCTGAGAACCATCTTCCTGAGCGTCTTGTTAGATTTCCACTATCTCCTAACCCTTAGAAAATGGGTCTTGGACTTATAACCTTTCCTACCAATACTGGTAAAACTAGAAAGACTGTCCACAGAACTAGAAAAAACATTAGAAGATGTTTTTAAATCAGCTGAATCCTCCACTGTAAGAGGGAAATTCTCAAGTTGAGTAGAAGTGGTGAAACCTTTTCTCGACATCAAGGAAGACTTTCGTGGAGGGAAAACTGTTGAGACGTTTTCCTTTGTGCCTAAGGGCAACGAGGAGTTGCCTTGTTTCCGATGCAAATCACCTGACATAATAAGTCTGGCCTCCTACCAGAGAATTTCGACATCCTTACCCATTAAAAGACTTATCTCCTCATTTAATAGTCTTTTCTTGGGTGGATTCATGATAGTCCACCTGTAATCTCCGAGCCAATAAATCAGTTCAAGGTGGCCCTACACACCCCAATAAGATTTAATAAAAACCGGGTAATCACATGGCTTCGTTAATGATTGAGGTATCCACTGGTGAAACCCATGAAGGCTGGATACATGAAAACTGAGAAATAAAACCAAACTTAAATGAGACACAGATGCCTAGAAGGGAAAAGACAGAACATACTGGAGCATAGCTGACAAAACAGTAAGTGTTGAAGTAACGTAAAAAGAAGTAAAAGCTAAATAATGAAAGTTTCGGCCAAAAAAATTCATTAAAGCCTAAAATGCTACCATAACAACACTCTCGGGTAAACCTAGACTCAAAGCTCTACTACAAAATACTCTAACCACTAAAGTAGAGTAATAGAAAAAAAATGAAACCCCTACTCAATAAGTCAATACAGAGATCACTACCACACCAGCCCCTAACCCTGAACAAGTTCCAAGAAGGCTTCTAGTAATCCGGAACTAAGAGAAACTATGCCCGATAATATTCCCGCCTGAAAAAAATCAAAATACCTAGGAAAACCAGTACTCGACCCTCCTTCCCTCCCAATTATGTATACCCAAGTGTGAGGAACATGTGATTACTAACCCTTAGGTACACACTACTTAATATTGGAGTATAAACATAAAAGCATATCACCTCAATTGTCCCATACTAAGTGGGGAATAAATTCTCTCATTTTCATTAATCAAAATGCATTAATTGTAAGAACACATTATCTTTGAATTGCAAATACAAAAAAAGGATAATTTTAGCCTTTTTAACCTATGGCATGAATCAAATTATCTTACTTGTGTTATCACTTTTAAGGACTAGTGGGTATCCTTATGTTAAAGATGTTATCCCTTTTAAATAATTGACCATTAACATTTCCACATTAGAAGTATGTCTAAGTTATATTAATTTTTAAAAGGATTAGGTACACACTACTTAATATTGGAATATAAACATAAAATTATATCACCTCAATTGTCTCATACTAAGTGGGGATTAACTTCTCTCATTCTCATTAGTCAAAATGCTTTAATTGTAAGAAAATGTTATCTTTGAATTTTGAATATATATAAAAAATAACCTTAGACTTTTAAACATATGACATGAATCAAATTTGAAAGATAAGGTCATATTGAAAACTTTGAAAGGTTATTATGTATTCAATGATCCCATGTTGACAACATAAAATACACTATGATTGATTTTCATTTGAAAAGGAAAAAGGAAGATCCATGATTGTGGAGATCTGTATCGTACTTGTGTTATCCATTTTAAGGAATACTGGGCATCCGTATCTTGAACGTGTTATCCCTTTTAAATAATTGAACGTCAACACTTCCACATTAGAAGTATGTCTAAGTTCTATTAATTTTTGAAAGGATTAGGTACACACTACTTAATCTTGGAATATAAACATAAAAACATATCACCTCAATTGACCCATATKATGTGGGGACTAMCTTTTCTCACTCWCATTAATMAAAATRMADTACAATGGTAAGAAAACATTWTMTTTGAATTTTAAATATAAAAAAGTAGATCATCTTAGACTTTTAAAYCTATGGSACAAATKAAMTTTGAAGGATADGGTTATATTTHGTTTTGGAAGGTTATTATATATTCAACGATTCTATGTTAACAACCTAAAATATAGTATGATTTCCATTTGAAAAGGAAAAAGGAAAATCCATGATAGTGGGCATACTTATCTTACTTGTGATATCCCTTTTAAGGAATAATGGGTATCCTTCTCTTGAATGTGTTATCCCCTTTAAATAATTGACCATTAACACTTCCACACTATAAGTATGTCTAAGTTCTATTAACTTTTAAAAGGATTAGGTACACACTACTTAATCTTGGAATATAAGCATAAAAACGTATAACCTCAATTGTCTCACACTAAGTGGGGATTAACTTCTCTTACTCTCATTAATCAACATGTATTACAATTGTAAGAAAATGTTATCTTTGAATTTTGAATATAAAAAATAGATAATCTTAGACTTTTAAACCTATGGTATGAATCAAATTTGAAGGAAAAGGTTATATTTCATTTTGAAAGGTTATTATCTATTCAAAACTTTATTAATTCATAGCCGTTGGATTAAGCTAGTGGAAGGATAGCATAAGTGGAGGTGTTAATCGACGATAAGTGGTCATTGTCACTTTATGACCACTTTGGTAGGTATAACTCTGGGGGAGTTGAGCAACTTGAGACTTGTAATATCCCGGAGTGTCGAAGTCCCAAAATAAATAAGGATTGTTCATCTCAACACCTGATTAACCTGAGATCATTGATTTTGTTGAAGCCTCCAGATGGGTCGGGATCATCTAGTCAACGAGAGATTAAATCTCAACCATCTGACCTACTAGTGGAGATAATATAAGTACTTTAGCGAAGTATACATCGGGAAGTATTACTTCGAAATAATGCAAGAATGTCGAAGTTTGGAGGACCTGGTTTCAACACCGGTCTCATGATAAGGTAAAGGGGTTGATCAAAGGCCCAAACAGTCACCCAATGAAAAGGATGATCTGATGGTTTTGTTTTAGTAAACCATTGAGACCAACGGTCCATGCATCTCAACATGGTGGCATGTTATCATATTTTCCACCGTGCACGTTAATCCTAGGATGACAAGTCACCAAATCGATTGATGGTATAGATCTAAAGCACGTAACCTCTAGAAAATTATTGATCGAGCAATTTCAATTTGTGTTATGGATCTTTGTCATTGGATCTTATCTTGATCTCAATCAATGGTGCAATCCACCATTGATCATCGCTAAGAGTGAATAAGCCCATGGTTTTGATCCCGCAGTCATAAGGAAAGTGGATTGAAGGAAGCACCTGTGCATAATTCAAATTATGTACCAGTTTAAAGAGCCTGTGGAATACTTTGACAAAGTTGGCACACAACCATTCCATTGCCGCTACAAGATCTTGTTTGCATGAAAAGGGTGAAAGTGGATTTTTTCAGGAAGCCATAACTTTCAACTCATAGATTGGATTGGGGCATGGGAATAGTCATTAGAAGTATAAATTAGAGGAGAATAACATTGAATTGTTATAAATTGGAGAATGCTGATATATTTCTTCATGAATTGAGCAAAAAAAGGACATGTAGTATTGTTTTGAATTTTTTTTATATTATGCATAATTTTGACAAAATGGTTGCTTTCAAATTTTGAAGAATTAGGGAGTATAACCATATCAGTTCAAGATAAGAATGCATATTCAAGAAATGGGGGAAGGAGAGGGAGACTTCAGTCATGATATATAATACAAAGGTCAAAATATTAGTGTTGGTAATGTAGAGACATAATCAGATGTGCACAGGAGCAGAGAGGAACAAGAAACCTTAATAGATATTGTGAGAAGCCTCAAAATAGAAGTGCAGAGTTACAAAGAAGACAATGAGAGGTTGATGAGAGAACAAAAACAGATAAATTATCAAGTAATGAAAAGCCTAAATTAGTTGCATAGAAAAGAAAGGGATGGATTAGACTTAAGGCAAGATGAAGAAGAAAGATGTCATGAAAGAAGAGGTAACTAAAGAAGATTTTCTCATTCAAGAAGTGCCAACAAAACCCATAGACATTACTCACCTCCTTACTCAGCAAGGAAATTTTATGCATCTGAAGACTCCATAAGCAGTCCAGAAGTGTCTCATGTTAGGCACCAAAGAAGAAGGCATGAATTGGATAGTTTGCAAGGAGAGTCGAGGAAGCTTAAGCCACCATCCTTTGATGGTGAAAGAGAAAGGGAAGATTATGTTGAAGCATGGCTTCTTGGAATCATGAGGTATTTTCAATTGCATAACTACTCCTCAAACCTAGAAGCAAGAATCACCACATACCATTTACATGGGAAAGTTCCTATGTGGTGGGATCAATTGAATAAAGTTGAGAATATTAATGAGAGTAGGATCACTTGGAAGCAGTTCAAGAAATATTTTCAGAAGGAGTACCTTTCAGAATACTTCCATGAAAAAAAGATGCAAGAGTTCTTTGAGCTAATGTTGGGAAGCATGACCATGACATAATATGAGAAGAGGTTATTGGGATTGTTAAAGTATGTAGGATTTATCAAAGATGAAAACGTGAAGATACAAAGGTTTTTAAGTGGAATTCCATCCTTTTATAAAGAGAAGCTTCAATATGATGAGCCCAGGACATTGACTGAGACCATCATGAGGAATGATAAGTACCTGAATCTTGGAAGGATAAGAAGAAGGATAAATATGATTAGAGGAGGAAGGGGTTCAAACCTCCTTTGAATAGAAACAACCCTAATAAAAATCAACGAGATCAGTCTACTAAGGATGAATCCAAGAAAGAGGATTCCTTAGTGTTGTGGGTGGGAAATCCATTCTACAGACTAGCATTAAGGGTTTTATCATGCATGCACAAATGACCTAAAGTCTCCTACCTTTTACCAACATCCCAATCATAACACCCATTACTTATATGCAAATACAAGGCTAAAGACATCTGGTTACTGTACCTTAGTTTCTGTGTTTGATGTCGATCCCTTTAACGCTTGGTCACTCTTTGACTACAACTCTCCTCCCAATGCTGACCTGCATTCATAAAATACAAACAAAGAACTCCACATGCATATAACCTATAAACTAATGGGTTAGCGATTCTATCAAAATATAATCAGCTTTAAATATTGACAATCTCATATGGCGGGATGGGAAAAGTACTTCTTTTATTAGTCTCACAAGAATAAACTTACAATGATGAGATCGACCACTGCTCCTCGAATCTGTTCCTAGGCTTCTCTTCAACTATGCTCCAACTGCTTCTGTATATGCCTCTCTTCACACAATGGTTGCAAAAAGTTGGGGCAAGGGGAATACTAAATCAGTTATAGTTTCTTTGTTATGATTTTTGTCCTTCCAAATGGGACCCCTAACCCTTCTTTTATAGGCTAGAAAGGGCTAGGCAATTAGTCGAGTGACCGACTATGGACAGTCAGTCGGTTTAATTAACTTTCCCAAAACTGTGTGTTTCGTTTGCAACTTTCCATTCTTTTGTGATTTTTAGGTATACATGGGTTGTAGTGGGTCAACCAGTGTACACACACGTGCAATAGTGGAGCAGGGTGCATATGCCTTCAAAAAGAGTGTTTTTTAAGAAACTTTTCAATAGTTGCTTGGAAAAGAAGTCAAATGAGATGGCTTGATGCTAGGTAAGCATGTCTAGTGCAATTTAGGGTTATAACAGATGCCGCCTAATGTGTGAGGTCAGAAGAGCATCTGATGGTCGAAATACATTATCAATCTTCACCAACGTAATAAACAAGTGAGCCCAAGAACCATAATTTAGGAGGTGCCATCTACAAAATAACAATTGTCTCATCGAGGCGGGCATACCCATGCTCGGTTTGAAATAAAATCATGGCTACCAATAAAATACACTATAGATCCATGTCATATAACTATATAGAGTGTAGTCGCGAGCAATACACAATGGATATACATCTCGAAATCAAAAAGATATACATGTATAGTATCCATCTTAAAGAAGCGAATAAGGCCTAATGGCTAGAGATGAGGCCTTCAGAGCTCGAGAAATAGCTTCAAAATCTTCATAACTTGAGTAGGAGTGTAATATGAGTGTACGAATTCACTAACCAGAGGTCTTCGACGACTAGTTAGGAACAGACTAGAGGATTTTGATGATCAGGTTGAGGGCTTCAAGGATTTCAAACAAAGACTTGATTGGGATTTTGGGATGACCGAGCATGAGGGTAAGAGACATTTTGCAGAGGGGGGGCGACTCAAGATTGGTAATAAATTCCCTTGGACAATAGCATGACATAAGATGAGACTCATGGAGCATGATATTTTGACATAAGTTCACGATGCAGGAGGCACCGCAAACTCTCCATATGTTTGGAAGAAAAACAAATGGAGGAGGACACAAATCGATGTAGTGAGAAAAAATTCCTAAGGTCATATTAAATCTCGGGGCTTGACAGACAAATAGAAGGATGTGCTTTGTCCAAGGGCGACTCATTGTGCTGCCAATAAAAAAGAAAATACTTTTCCCTTCCTCTTTTTGGGGTATATTTGATTTTTTTGTCTTTTTCAATAATTTTGGAAAGCTTTGAAAAAGAATAAAAGAATACTACGTTACAAAGGAGGATAAAGTGTCATAGACATACTAGTTCCAAGTGCATGGAACACATGGATTCTTAGGGAAAAGGGACATATGCAGGAAAAGGACACTCGAGAAAAATCCTCCAGGTGCCAAAGGTATCAAGAAGCAGAGGCAAAGTGCTACAGGGCTTGCGTATAAGGCATGCTTTAGATGGTCTAGTTGCGAGCAACATGGATCTGGCATTAGGCCAAAGACGCAGGTATGCAAATGTGATTAATAATACACACAATGGTAACGTCCTTCTATGTAATTTTAACGATCCTAGAGAAGGTAAGCTCAACAATTTTTCATATTTCAAGAGTCTGAAAAAGTGTAAAAGGAGACTCCAGGGGGTACCTTTTTCGAACATAGCCTAGTCGGTTTGAAAAAGGGGTAAACTAGCACTGACCAGGTGTCTATTTAAAACCATTTTAACGAGTGTGATAACGACAAGATCACTCGACAATTTTTTCATTTTTAAGGAGTCTGAAAAAAGATTAACTATGGAATCTGTTAGGAATGTTCTTATGGACCAATTTAACGAGTGTGAAAGAATAAGGTCACTCGTCGATCTTTTCGATTTTAGGGATTTTGAAAAGAGCTTAACTATGGACTCCGTGGGGGTTCCTTTTTCACAAATTTAGTCCCTCAGGCCCGAAAAAGGGTTAAAATCATACCTGAGAATACTCTTCTAGGGAATCGAAGCTCCTAGAGTATACCTTTGTTCATACAGTTGACCGTCCGGACTGAAAAATGGGTAAACTACCACTGGACAAACGTGACTTCAAATTTCAGTTTACCGAGTGTGAAGGTCAACAAGATCGCTCGACAATCTTTTCATTTTTAGAGGGTCTGAAAAGGGCTTAAAAGAAGATCCATTATGTTCTGGGAGTCCCGAGGGTGAGGTCAAGAGTGATAATGCATCATGCAAATGAGGCTCAAACTCGTAATCAGGATAAACTAAAAAGGACTCCCGGGCCTATAGTCATTAATGACAACATGGACGCCAAAAAACAACCAGGATCTATCTAGGGCATCCATGTTAAGGTAGGCTCTACCACTAAAATACGACACTTCTAAAGTAGCAAATATGGTTCCATGTTGCAAATCGGTGGAATCGATCCTATGGTGTAGTGGTAAAGACAACGAGATGCAGAAAGTAGAGGCGAGATCCTAACTTAAATGCAACAAGTTGGAAAAATGATTTTTTACCAAGGGACCATTAAAAAGACCCAAATCTCCAAAAAGTTTCCAAATACCCAAAGTAACACTTATCGTAACAATCCATAGAAAACTCCTGAACCATTAAAAATGATGTTCAATTTAGAAAAAATGACACCGGGGTCCAAAAATTGACAAAAGTTGCCAAAAAGGTCTATAAATAGAAGCTGGCAGCTCATTATCACTATTACAAATTGAGAAATTGACTAAAAGCCAAAAAGGAACCCTTTGTGAAAATAGTTGATTCTGGGAGCCCCAGTGGACGGAACGAGCCTCCGTTTGGACCAAGTAAGTACATACTAACCCCTTTTGCAATTCCATACTCCATTTAAGCATTTAATTTTGTTTTCGGAGGGGGTGCTGACCTTTAAAAAGGTCGGCCCTACGTACACGCGTGCAGAGGAAATACTGCATGCGTGCACACGTGACTGTGTGCATTACAGCTTGCGTGTACCCTCTAGGATAAGAAAAAAATTAAAGAGTGCAAGGAATAATCCCCCCTTGACTTGTTGATTGCAGGATGTATGTTCACTGGAGGGAGAGGGGGCATGAGGATATTGATTTTTTGGTCGCTGAGGACCCTGCTGCTACTGCCACATTGGTGCAATGGGGTTTGTTAAAGTTCTTCCAGTGTCCTTTCATGCGAGCACAACCTAGGCTGCTGAACACCTTATTTGATTATTGGAATCCTGATGTAGAGGCCTTTATGTTTGAGGGACAATCATTGACTCCAACGACTGAGAATATTTACTTTCTGACTGGCCTCTCGAGGAGAGGGGAACCAGTCAATTTTCACACTTTTCCCTCAGAGCCACACAATATAGTGGAGTTGATTGGACTCCATTGTGAAGCTGGTACAAATAAGATGGGCACTCAGGTGCCAATAAACAAGATCTCAGACCTATCACTAAAAGTGATAGTTTTTCTTGTTGGGTGGATTACAGGATTCAGAACTTTGCATCAGGCTTCCCGCGCACACATGATTTGTGCGGTTCAGTGCTTAAATGCACAAGTTTTTGACTGGAGTACCACTTTACTAGAATGTATGAAGAGGCAAATTATAGAGTGTCGCATGTGGAGGAAAATGAACTTTGGGTTTGGGACTATTATTTGTGCTTTCTTCTTCTTCGAGAGTACTAAGTCTTAGCCCGAGGGAGATAGTACGAGGGCATATAGCCTCTTCTCCAACAATAAACATATGGGTGGTGTTGTTGCCATGATAGGGGGGAGGGAGGACTATTGAGGCCTTCGATGACAAGTTTTTCGATTGGTGGCCTTGATAGATTCCGATAATATAGGGCTATCCCTATGCCGGAATTGACTTTTCTAGGGACCCAGACATGGGTGTACCTCCCAGAGTGGTACGAGGAGAGCTAGGTAAGTTTGCTTTTCAATTTTTTTTTTTTAATTTTTATGTTGTTTTTATATATGTCATTTTTTTGTATACCAGAGTAATTGACAGATATGTGTTTGTTGTGTGCAGATGTGGGACCAATGCATCTAGCGGATTTTGCGAGGACTAGGCGATGTCCTCGACCAGAGGCCGCACCAGCCGCAACTAGTGGACCAGTAGCAGCAGGGTGACCTCCAGCCGGTGAGGCTGAGAGAGTTTTGAGATGTGTAGAGCGGAAGTTTACCTCGCTTACTCGCACAGTCCCCATGGAAGAGATCGAGGATCTGCCGCCATCCATGCAACCTCATGTAGTGGGGGCACCATGTACGTGGGTTCGGCTTTTTTGGCGTTTGGAAAACATCGTTGATCATTATAATAGGGCCAATAGGCCCCATCCTTAGTTAGGCTGGACAACTTACATGCCAAGGGAAATACTTGTATATTTTTTAGGGCATAAGCCCTATGACTTTCTACTGGACATATTTTTGAGGCGCTTGCATCCACCCATGTACTCTGATATGTTGATATTATATATGGATTTTTATGTCTTTTTATGTCTTATGGATTACATCTACTTTACAAATGTATTTCACATGTTCATGTGTGTGTGTTTCTTACATGTGTGCAAGATGCCAATCTAGTATTTGATTAGCTAGAGTATCTGTAACTTGATTTAATCTCCTAGGAACATGAAAATATGAAATATAATCAAAACATCATTCTAAGAGACATACCCTAAGGAATTGTTGGTGTAGAGTAGGATCATGAACACGGTATACTCCATTTAACTGAGACACAACCTACTAAGTGTCTAAATAGACTCGGAGGTGAGAGATACCAAGTGACAAAGCGTCACAAAGTAACTCGATAACTCAGTTGTATTCAACGAAATTGTTTATGGTGTCACCTAAACATATAGCTCCTGAAGATAGCAATTGGACCTAAGGTGTGAAAATCACCCAAGTTGCGGAGGCAAGCCTTTGAGTGTGCCGATTAATGTCGTCCGCAAATCCAACAAACACCTCTGATTCACTTGACATTTGCCATAGTGAAAAAAGATGACATAAAAAATGACACGTCCATAAAACCAAAAACCCAAAAAGTAATAGTACAAAGATTATACATATATTACAAAATGTCACCCAAGGCGACCCTCCTATGAGTAATACTTCTTGAGGTAGAGCCCATTTCTAGGCTTCATCAAAACATTTCCCTTAAAGTCCACCAGACAATAAGCGCCCTTCTATAGTACTTCTTTCATGATGAAAGGTCCGAACCACATGGGTTTGAACTTTCCTACCCCCATGGGGTCCTTATCTTGGTCATAGACCAGGACAAGGTCTCCTTCAAAGAAAATCCAAGGATGAACGGACCGATCATACTAACACTTGACTTTTTGTTTGTGAGCCTCGTTAGACAAGGCTACATCACAATGCTGTTCATTGAGTTGTTTGAGGTATAGTAACCGTTCTTCAAGTGGTGAAGTATCTGGCAATAACTGTACTGCCAACTTTAATGATGGGATTTGGCATTCTATAGGCAAGACTGCTTCCATCCCGTAAACGAGTTGAAAAGGTGAGAAACTGATTGCAGTCTTAATAGAAGTTTGGTAAGCCCATAATGTCGAATATAACATCAAATGCCAATTTGACTTGGATGAATTGATCGTACGCTGTAGAATGGTTTTAAGAGATTTATTTATAGCTTTCACATGACCATTCTCTTGGGGGTAATAAGGTTAGGAATGTTCCTGCCTCAACCCAAGCTTTGATGTTAACTCGGTCATCATTTTGTTCTGAAAGTGATTGCCATGGTCAGTGACAATCTCTCTTGGGACGTCGAACCATGCGATTATCTGGTTGAACAAAAAGAGAGTTGTTGTCTCCCTGTCATATTTGAATGTTGTCATAGCTTCAACCCACTTGGTGAAGTAGTCTACTGCTACGATGATATAGAGGTTCCCCCTTGCTGAAGGGGGGTTGCATGTAGTGTAAACAATCCCCCATTTAGTGAAGGGACCAATGGTAATAACGGGAAACATGGGAGCGGGGTGTGCCCTCATATTCCGAGAGAATATATGACACCGGTGGCACTTCTTGACCGATTCAACACAATATTTGATTAATGTCGGCCAGAAGTAACCAACTCATAGAATCTTCTGAGTTGTTGCCAACCCAGAAAAATGACCACCACATGCTCCAGTGTGGCAATCGTTAAGCACGATTTCCAGTTTTCATGAGTGAGACATCGATGAAGGATGTAGTCTACACCTCGATGTTACAATGTGTCCTCGAGTATGAGATAGTTCTTAGCCTGATGGCATATATGGTGACGCTCATCATGAGAAAAAGAGGTGGGACACTTCAAAGTCTGGATATAGACAAGCACATCTCCAGACCAGGGGTTAGAAGACGCGAACAAAAAAATGTCTCCTTTGATAGGTGACTCGTTGGGTATAACATCACCTGAGTCGATTGAAAGTTCTGATATGAGTTCCGCGAAGACCATCGAATTTTTGGATTTCACTGAAACGAATTCCAAGTCAAATTCCTAGAGGATAATTATCCATATACTGATATTTCTGCCGATGACTCGTCATGTCAATACATATTGAAATGGATTCACGAAAGAAATGACAGTGGTATTGTGAAACAAAATATAATGATGGAACCATTGGACAGCATGAACTGCTGCCAACACAAGTTTTTCAATATGGGAATAATTGAGTTCCAGTCCAACTAGGCCTTGGCTCAAGTAATAAATCACGTACTCTGAGAGTAAATCATCCTCTTGAACTAAGACCATACCAATGGTTGACTCTGCAATGGCTAGGTATAATAAGAAATCTTTATTATAATTGGGTGGCTGAAATAGATGGGTTGATATGAGGGCGCTTTTCAATGCTGTGAAAGAGCATTGAGTGACTTCATCCCAATGAAAAGGAACGTCCTTATTTAATAAATGCATAAAACCCTTTGTGATCTCGGCATATTTTGCGATGAAACTCCATAGAAAATTTTCTTTGCCCTGCAGACTCTGAAGCTGAGGTATGATGCACAGGGAAGGAAATTGAACTATTGCCTCAACCTTGAGAGGATCGACCATGATCCCTATTGTCGAAGCGATGAAACCTAACAGATGACCTAATGTGATGAAAAAACTACACTTGTTTGGATTTAAGTAGATTCGGTAGTAGTGACACCGTTCAAGGATAAGTCGGAGGTGTTTCGGATGATCATCTCTCTTGAGAGATCGTGATGCTAAATCATCGAGATAAGCCTCGACTATGTGTTTGAGGTCATGGAAAGAAAAAGACATGGCCCGCTGAAACTTAGATCCAACATTTTTCATACCAAAAGGCATCTTACGATAAGCGAATGTACCCCATGGATATATGAAATCATTTTTTTTTTGGTCTTCAGGTTTGATTTGTATCTGATTGTATCCTAAAAAACCATCCATGAACGAAAAGGCCTCGCATCTGGCGCATTCATCGACTATTTGGTCAATAAATGGCATGGGGAAATTATCTCTTGGGTAGGCCTTGTTCAAATCATGGAAATCAGTGCATACGTGAATCATACCCTATTTTTTATTGATTAGCACAGGATTCAACACCCATTTAGTCAATTGTATGGGGTAGATGAAACCAACTTTGAGTAGTTTCTCTACTTCATCCTTGATAACTATTGCTTTCCTAGGATTGACTGGACTAAGATTCTACCGGACCAGCTTGACATCAGGATAAGTCATGATTTCATGTTCAACAATTCTTGGGTCTATGCCTAGCATTTCCTCGTAAGACCAAGCAAGCACATTGCATAATTTTTTAAATAAATCTGTGTAGATTTGAATCTCTTCGGAAGAGCAATCTGCTCAAATGAAGATATTCTCCATGACGCCAAGGGTTCTGGAGATGTCAATAGGTATCATTTCGGTGATTTTTGCCATATTTCCTTCAGCATAAACTGCGTGTGTTGCCAAAGTATTGATAGGACAATCTTTATCTCCATTCATGGTCTGAGTAAATTCTCCTGCTTCAATTTGTCTTAACTCTAGGAGGAAGTAAGATCTATGATGAAGATCATCCTAGGGTCTGTCCAGACTAGTCATTGCCTCAATAATTGCTTCGTCTAAAGGAAAGATTAAGTCTAAAGAATCTGTATCAGCAAGGGAACCTTGAGCCCAAATAGGCTCGAGCACCGGATCTAACTCTTGTGCGGGAGTCAGATCGGGGTCGATAGAAGCTCATTGAAAGATCGAGTATGGAACTTCTACCATGGAAAAAGGCATGGCCATGCCATGGTGCTCTGTCCCTTCCATCGTAGCGTATGGGGAAGGAAGTGTCCATGGATCGTGAAAGTACGTCATGCGAAATGATGAGATTTGAAAAATTTCCACCTGAGGATGGTCAGGAGTAGCTGTCATATAATGGACTTTGCTGGTTGGAGGCAAGTAACCGAAAGTACCCATCAATGATGGGCACAAATCAATCCCTACATTGACGATGCCAGGCTGGGGGTTATCAATCATTGTGACCGTGGAGACTCCCGATGAAGGGTCAGGACGGGAGAAGGATAACTGATCAATGGTCACAATCCGACCCTGATGAGGAAACAATAAGACCCAGAACACTGTCACAACCATTGCTTGCATAACATAGGTCCAACTCCTGCCTAACAAAATATTGTAGTCGAGAGATGCATTGACCACTTCAACTTCGACACACATGGTTTTACCTCCTAACTGCACAGGGAAAGAGGGGATGATCCTATGTGGGAAAAAAGAGTGACCGTCAAAATATGTAAGTAGAGTAGGTGACAAAGAAAAAATGGGTTGGCTGATGGCCTTCCAACACGCCAAATACATCACGCATATCAAGGCGCCCTCATCTACCACTGTACGAAAAATATTTCGGGTAAAGGTTTTCATGGTGTAAGCCACTACTATCTGAAAAGCGAGGTGGTAAGGAAGATGAGGTTTTAAGTCGAAGGTATCAAGCATGATTGTTCCCAGATTACAAGTCTCGGTAGAGCCTAAGGAATCTAACAGGGACTTTCTCTGGGAAGGGAAACTCTAGAGGACTTTCAAAGAAAACATCACACAATGGGTTTGTGATAAATCCTCCACCACAGAGTATTTCTAGGAGGCCCTTGCATTTGGGTTGTAAGAATATTTCTTGAAATCACCTTTGGGGATGCGTGTCATTGTTTCGACCAACATCTTCTCAATCTGAAGAGTAAGAGGTGGGTTTTTGGCTTCTTTACCCTTCTCAGAGGTTCCTGGATTTCCGTAATTAGGTGCTCTAGTCATTATATAGGAATCACCTTTCATCATATACACGTTTGCAGATGGAGGATTACTTGAAGACGGAGGGGGTCCTTGACTGCCCCCTTCCACCCTCGAGGAGGTTTGAGTTAGATTTTTCCCATGTGGGAACAAGTTCGTTAACATGACAGGATGTTGTTGTGCTAATAACTTCTGGGCCTCTACAAGCCGAGGGCACTAATGGGTCGGGTGGTCTTCCTTGCAAAGATTATAAGGATACTTTGACATTTTCTTTTTAGTGTCTCCCCTGCCAGCATTATCGGTGGGTTTCTTGCCCCCCTTACCTTTTTTCGTTGTTTCTTCTTTCCATCAGGCTACTAGGTGGCCTTTGGGTTTGTCATTTGCACACTGTGTACATCCAACTTTTGGGTAGGGGGAGCCGCTGAACCAGTGGTTTGGCTGGCCACTGTTTGTTGTATCAAGAATTGTTGCAATTGAGTTGACAATGGATCAACGGGCTTGGTTTGTGTTGAACCAATAATGCCATCAACATGTGGTCTAGATCTTTGCCTGGTTTTATCAAGGATTGACCTCAGTGCATATGGAAAAATCTCGTAGAGTAAACCTGGATGAGAGTAAATTAGCTCTAGCTGTTGCACTCTCATTATCGCGTCTTCCTTGGAAAACACTCCAGATGTTGTGATGTCTTTAGATAACTGGGGTACTAAAGACTTAAGGAACCACTCGAGCAAGAATGGTGGTGGGACTGACACTTTGATCAAACTCTTCCGACGTCTCCATTCTCGGATATGATCCAAGATATGGTCCACTTTTGTCTGCTCAAAATTGGCCAACAATTTGGTGCCGATGTCGTATCTCACAGGTAATTGGAAATGGTTTAGGAAATCCATGGCCAATTCTCCGAAGGAAGATTATCATGAGTGGTCGATCTCGATGTACCATTTCGCAACACTCCCTATGAGAGTGCATTGAAACAATCACAAATGAACGGAGCCATCTCTTAACGAGTTGGACGAGCACCATAAGTGGAAGGTAGTCACATGATCACCAGGATCTTCGTTAGGCTTACCCTTGAAATTTGAAATGTCTGACGAAAACTTGGTCGACATAGGAGGTAAACTTGAATCATGACAGATGGGGTCATTTAAGAGCCTTGTCAAATCTGGCAAGTGCAGGGTTGCCAGAAACGGTAGTTTGGGTTGTGGATTGTAGCCGGGGAGAAAGGAACCTGGGGTTTGACTGGCACCAGGTTGCCAGGAAAAGTTAGGTTGCTGGCCAGGGCTCTGGTAATAACCATGACCATGACCAGTGTACGGATTGGGCGCATGTTGAGACATCATATGATGATTCCCGTAATAAGAAATAAAGGGTTGAGCGTGCATTTCATTCCAAGGAATTTGGGAGGGGTTTCCCCCTACCGATCCGACGGTCATAGGTGTTGGGCCTTGCCCGGTGTTCCACTGGGTATGGAAAGGGTTACCCCCAATCAACATCCCTGGCAAGGGGACTAGTACCTACCATGGATTCCAAGATCCTTGTGAGGAAGGAATTCCTAAGTGTGCCCCCTGTGGAGGAATAGTACCCTATACAGGATGTGGTTGTCCATAACTGGGGTTGCCCTGGGTCAAAATGGCAGCTGACGAGAAAGCGTTGTTACCAAACGTGCCGAACAAAGAGAAAGGTGTCGAACCAACTGACATATTATAAGGAGTGAGTGCTTGACTACCTTCTCCAAACAAGTTTATGTTAGGCCCGACAGAGTGTTGAGGAACTCCACTAAGTGAGGGGGACGAAGGGGGTATATGACCCCCACTGCAAGGGAAAGCTATAAAGGGAGTGGAAGTGCCCCCAATATATCCTTGCAGAGGAGCATTAGAAATACCTACCCCCAGAACCAAAGTTTGTAGAGAGGAGGAGGAAAGTACAGTACTCGTACCAAAGCTAGACATACTGTATGAGAAAGGAGAGCCTGTCGTGTTCTGAGGAAACAGAGTAGTGATCGCCACCATAGACGGAATCAGACTGCTGCCCAAGGTAGAGGTAGTCGATACCATGGTGTCTTGGACCGATGATGATTGGTTAGGAGGTGGAACACCCCCAATAGTGACAGTTGTGAAGAAAATATGAGTATTCCCTGAAGAAGTGGCAGTGTGTGCTTCCATTGTTGCCGGTGACACTACTAGACACTCGTAAGGTAAAACCTATACGACGATGGGCATCGATAGATTGGTGATGGGAGGGTTATAAGGACTAATAACCTCTACTCCAAGGTCAGAAATGATTGGTTCCTCTAGAAGCGAAAGTTCTTCTCTTGAAGATGGGTTGGGCATAGTTTCCTGTAACCCGGTTGTGTCAAAAGACCCTTGTTGGTCTAATTTTTGCCTTAGAAGTAGCGGGGGGGTTTCGAGGTCAACCGGCGGAAGGCCTAGAAGGCTTCGCAACCGACAGAACTCCTGATCCTCCACTGTGTGAGAAGATCAAAGACACACTAGGGAAATCTATAATCGTTTGAAAACCAACACGCACTAAAAAAGTACCTATGAGATAAAACAAGTAGTCACTAACTAGTTGGAAGAACAATTACAACAACCAACACTAGAGAAACTTATTGGTGCAAGTGAAAATCGAATACAGAAGCACCCTTCAGGTATATTTTGCAAAGCGTGGCATGATGTCTATCCTAGGTGCCGCGGTATACCCCCACAATCACCTGTGTAAGTCACTAGAAAGGTAGGCAACTAGGTTTCTAGCGTGCAAATAGTCACCAGGTGGGTACAGTTGATAGTCGGGTGGACTCCAATGAGCAGGGTATCAAGCCTGAAACCTATCAAGGGTATTGAAAGCAAGTGTTCCAGAAGACGACTGAGGACCTCGAATGGATTTGAGACCCACAAAGCTCCGTGGCAAATGCAATCAACAGAATCCCAAGACAAGCCTTCTATATGCGTTCCCCACTACGTTTGGTCCGGCTTTGGAGGGGTTATCTCCGCTAACTTTTCTTACATGACCTCGTGTTTATCCCCTGTATTAGAGGGGGTCCCGGATAACTTTTATGATACTGAAAGTTTTACACTCCATAGCATAGACTCTTATGTTTGTTTTCAGCCTTGAAGAGTTTCCTCTCCAATCCTAAATCAAGGCTCTAGCCTAGACTAGTGGATGTACCCTACAGAACATAAAGTCTAGTTGATTTTAATTAATCATGAATTTTTTTTGGGCTTGTCTTAAGTCAAAGGTTATGAAAGTGAAACTAGTGATGTTTTGAGAGACGAAAAAAAATATTAACAACAAGCTGGAAACAAAATAACTTCTTCTTGACAAATTCAGATTTTCTCTTTTTTAATATATATATATATATATATATATATATATATATATATAAACAACTTTCCAAACTTTTTCTTTCTGAGATATTTTAACTAAAACAATCAAAACAATATTTCACTCGACGAGCTACTTAATGTCCTAAGTCAATCAACCAAGAACTTATGAAAACAATCTTTTTCCTATTGATTAATGCAAACAACCAATTCTTTAACCAAACCAAGAAGTAAAAAGAAATTTGTGTTTTTTCTTTTTTTTATTATGCTTAAAAAAAAAGAAAATGTAAAACTGTATGTCTTCTTCTTTTCTGAAGAAAAAAGGTGAAAAAAATAAAAACAAGATAAGGCCAAAAAGGGATTCTGGCCAACCAAAGACCGTGGGGAGTTACTGACAACCAAAAAAGGTAGATCAGATTGACTCACTATCTCATAAAAAAACCTAGCGAAGGAAGAAATACTTTAAATGCAAAAGAAAGCTATGCTGGCACACAACCTAGACTGAAACTACTATGACAGAGACCAAAAAGACACAAGAAAACCTAGGAAGTAAAAACTTGATAGGGAAGAGGATGACTGCCTCCTCAAAATTTTCTAGACATACACGCGACTGCCGCTTCAACAGCCAGGGTATACACGCGGGCTGCTTAAAGACATGATGCGTATGCACATGTGTAGGCCCACTATAGCTCGCGTGTGCCTCTGTTTCTTCTCAAGAGAAGAAATACAAGTAGCTAAGCTCAGGCAGGGAGTACTGGTATTGAAAACCAGAACCCCTGAAAGGTACATAAACTTACTCTAACAGAGAAAGATGCAAGGAAATTGAGAAAGAAAAGCTAATCTGAGGTTATACCTAGGTAATAGACTGCAACAACAGAAACCAAAATTAGATCTAGAAACCCCTTGAGAAGGATCACTTATGACAAGGGAAAGGATGAATGCTTATTTTTGAAATATTTATGGACTCAGACACACGACTGATCTTTCAGCAGCAAGCATATGTACGTGAGTTGTATGAAGTCAGGGCACGTGTATACACAGGAAGACCTTCTGCAAACCGCGAATGCCTCTGTGGATTCTTGGAAAAAGAAAAAAAATAGTCAAGCAAAGGAAGTAGGGAATACTGGTATGGAAGACCAGAATCCCTACTAGCTCAGAATTTTGCAGAAGCTCAGAAAAAGGTAGTAAAACCAATTAAAAATACCCAACAAGTACCCCCCAAAACCCTAGAGTTCTCCAGTATGGTCGCCAATTCTGTTGTGGATGGGAAATCCCTCCTATGAACTAGCATTAAGGGTTTTATCATGAATGCATAAATGACATAAAGTCTCCTACTTTTTACCAACATCCCAATCATAACACCCATTACTTATATGCAAATACAAGGCTAAAGAGATTCGGTTACTGTACCTTAGTTTCTGTGTTTGATGTTGATCCCTTCAATGCTTGGTTGCTCTTTGACTGCAACTCTCCTCCCAATGCTGACCTTCATTCATAAAAGACAAAAAAATAACTCCACATGCATATAACCTATAAACTAATGGGTTAGAAATTCTATCAAAATATAGTCAACTTTAAATATTGACAATCTCATATGGCGGGACGGGAAAAGTACTTCTTTTATTAATATCACAAGAATAACCTTACAATGATGAGATCAACCACTGCTCCTCGAATCTGGTCCTAGGATCCTCTTCAACTATGCTCCAACTGCTTCTGTTTATGCCTCTCTTCACACAATGGTTGAAAAATGTTGGGGCAAGGGGAATACTAAATCGGGTATAGTTTCTTTGCTATGATTTTCCTCCTTCCAAATGGGACCCCTACCCCTTGTTTTATAGGATAGAAATGGCTAGGTATTTGGTTGAGTGACCAACTATGGACGGTCAGTCGGTTTAGTTCACTTACCCAAAAATGTGTGTTCCATCTACAACTTTCCATTTTTTCATTCTTTTTAGGTATACGCGGTTTGTAGTGGGTCAGCCAACATACACATGCGTGCAGTAGTGGAGCAGGGCACATATGCCTTCAAAAAGAGTGTTTTTTAAGAAGTTGTTCAGTAGTGGCTTGGAAAAGAAGTCAAATGATATGGCCTGATGCCAAGTAAGTATGTCTGGTGAAATTTAGGGTTATAACACTTGGGTAAAAGAGGAACACCACCAATACAATGTTTGGGGTGCAAGGAAAATCACCTATACAAGGATTTCCCTCATAGAGAAGATAAAGTGAAGACCATGCACAACATCCAAGAGGCTACAATAGTGGAGGACATGGGAAAGATATATGAAGCCTTAGAAGATCAACAAGAATAATATCAATCCAATATGATCAAAGTGAAAGGTAAGATAAGTAAGCAACATGTTGCTATTTTAATTGATTCATGAGAAAGTCATTTTTACATTGATCCTAAAATAGTGGATAGATTACATTTGGAGAAAAGTAAGCTAGGAAAGTCAAGTTTGGTTTAGCTAGCCACGGGAACCAAAAGAAGGATCAATGAGGCTGTTTGAAGTTGTCCAATAAATCTTAATGGAGTAAATACAGTTGTTGATATGAATACCATCCCATTAGGATCTTATGACATCCTAATTGGAATGGATTGTTTGGACCAACACCAT
>JZKD02S1702030.1:219964-239266 GCA_000966675.3 Picea glauca | reverse complement strand
TAAAAATGATTTATAATAACTGCTACCTTATTTTAGAGGAAATGTCAGGAGCAGGTTCATCATATCTAGGTGCCAACTGTCCAAAACTTGCTGGGAGCCAATTATCTCTACTTGAGAGTTCATTTTAGGTTAGTGATCTCCTCCTTTAGAGTATCCAAATAGATCGGTTGATTCTCTCCAACACTTTCAGCCGTTTCAGCTATGATCTCTTTCTTCTGTCACTTGGTTTGTTTCTTCTTTACAACTCGTCTGTTGATAATTAGATCTTTCATGATGAGATTTAGCTTGACTTCCAATCCTGAGTCCTTAGCCGGTTCTCTCTAGAATTTAGTTTCCAGTATATGTGCAATTTCCCTTTCCTTCTTGCTCATAGGTAAATCTACCACGTTGCCTGAATGACCGATTTCACCAGGTATAGCTTGGTCCATGTATCCCAATTTCATGGACACCGAAATGTTCTTGCAGAAATCAGAGAGTTGAGTGAATTGGAGATTAATTCACTTATGGATGAAATGATGCCTTCATACTTTAGTAATTATAGAGTTCTAATCATGAATCGATGACAGACTTACTGACAGGTACAATGATTTAACACGCTTGGCCAATCCATTTCAAATGATTAGCTTTCAAGTTCGTTATATGGCTGCATTCACCTGACATTATACGGTTGTGAAGTACCAATCGAGTGAGATGGGGTGATTTTGACCGACCGCCATCGGTACCCCATGAGTTTTTGATGTGACACATAGGAACATGTGACATTGGGGCTTTGGCGAAAGTGGTTTCAGGCAACCCGCCTTTCGCCTCGACGTATCTTTGGAGGCAATGCACATGCATATCAAAATCCAAAATGGCTTCCCCGGTCCACCTCTATATGGTTAAGTCCCATGCAAGTTTACTGCCCGATATAGGCTCCAACCATTGATCTGGGTCATTTTGTAATCGACGATTTGTTGAGTTACACCTTTTATGCCTCCGCTACATTTGTCCATATGCCGTTAGATATGTCCTGAGCCTCTAAATTATCAATTCTCCAAACTATCAAGCTTTTCTATGACGGTGTAGCTTTGCTTAAATTCCCAAGACTTGGATCTTGTCTGAAAATTGTTACGGTGATAACATAGACTCCAACTGGGGATGATATTCTCCCTGTGAGGTAGCAAAGAACTTGTAGACCCGGTGCCTGATCAATTGGGTTGATTCCAAAACATGTGTGTGTACCCTGCTCCTACAATATCATTAGCATCTGCTGAAGTCTAAACTCTGCACGCTGCCCTCAACTGGATATTGAATATACTACTGAAACTAACTGTACATGATACTGGAAATATAAACTAAAAAATGCATGTCTAACAAGCTTATTTTCATATTCCTATCTACTCTAATTACTGAAATGAACTATCAATCAAGTGAGATTGAAATGCCAATGCAACCATGTGATAATTTTATCCAACGTCTATTTTCCTTGCACAAGCTTGCTCCAAATCTTGCTGACTGATAATTCATTCAAAACTTCATCCACAATTCTCAAAAAATCAAAAACATTTGGACTGTTTATTTCTTCTAATAGGATTGCAAATGGATATTTTAAAATATGTGTAAAACAACCATCATGTTTTACTCCTTCCATTGCATTTTTGTTTTTAGGTGATTCAACTCATTGACTTCTAAGAAAATGATAGAGTCATTGAGAAGTCTGGTAGTAGGGATTTCCTGAGTCATAAAGCGACCATGGCTGAAGAACATCATCTGTTGTGAAAAGATTTGGTGCATACATTGATTCGTTGTAATCCACTGTTGTTGGCAGATTATGATCACAAACCTTTCCCATATAATGTGTCTCAAGATCCCACATTATATGAAAGAATGACTCTTTTTCAGGAATCAAGATAGAGGGGTGATACTCTTCTACTAGGGTTTCCCCGCTATTTGGAGTTTTCATATGCGAAATTTCAAAATCTTCATCCATATCTAGATTGTTCAGAAATAGGATTACTACATCATTTTCAAGGGGCCACCTTGAAATACCTTGTCTTGCGGGTAATATTGCTGAACATTTGCATTAGTTCTAGGAGAAAGGAAAAGACCTTTGATAAAAATTTATTGATCGGCTTCCTCTTTAATATGATAGTTAAGCTCTGATTGAACTTATGAATTGAAAAACCCTTCTAAGTAATGATTGTACGATGCATGTGAGTGTAGTTGGTGTTCTTTAATGATGACAACCTTTTCATGTAAAATAGTGCTAGTGTGAATACAGTCAGAAGTCCTTATTTTTTTCTGAAATTTCATAATTTTTTCTTAACCACTCAAAGGAAGAAAAACATAAGGGGAGAGACTTTTTGTCTATAAGCCCGATCCTTTCTTTGCTTTCGACTTCATGCTTGAATATTTTCTAATTCGAAACACCATCTTGTTTCAACAATTCGAATGAGGAAAAACATAATGGCAAGGCTTTGTTACTTGACTCACAACCTTCTTCATTCTCCCCAGTATCATCATAGGTACATTTTTCTATCTCTTTGGGTTTTTGTACATGCTTACCTTTAGCTTTTCCTTCGACCAATGACTATATGTCTGAATCTATAAGGTTTTCTTTAGAACAAAGAATAGGGTCATCAAGTGTCGGAGACGAGTGTTCCAATATCTTGTCAATCTGTTTTGCTGGTTCAGTGTGATTTTGCATCAGCACAAATTCGCTTGCCTCAATAATAATATGAGAATTCTCTTTCAACAATTTGAATGCAGCGAAGCATAAGGGTAGAGAATTTTCTTCAGTTGATCTAATATTTTTCTCCTCATTGTACCGCTGAAGAAGAAAGTCTTCAATATCACGATCATCCTTGTATTTTTCATATATAGGCAAATCAACATCATATGCAACGTCGTCTAATAAGAATAGACTTGGAACATTAATCTGTTCTTCGACAAATTGGTTTGCAAACTCATCCTCTTGACTGTCTAAAAAATGGTTGGCTCCCTGTTTATCAGGAGACGACTTAGAAGCTAGAACAACAACTTTTCTTTTGACAAGTGGAAAATAATTTTTAGCACGATCATAAGCATCCGAGACTTCAAGAGGGCCCATGATATTGTCAATTCTATGCTTGAGATTCCAATCAACTATTTCCTATTCATATTCACTTTCATGTTCTTTAGCATCTAACTCCTCTTTATGGATATGTTTACATGCTTGGATGTTGTGCTGAATATCTTGGGCATCATCAAACATTTGTTGTAAGGACTTGGGTCTTATTTCCATCAGGAGGAAAGAAAAATCTAGATGAAGAGTTGTTGTATAATGGAACAAAGCAGCTGCTTCGGTGGGTTGAATCTCTCCAAGCAATTTGTAGTAAATACTGGAAAACATTCTACTAAATATAGAGATAGCTTCGTTGCTCTGCCATTTCAAGGCATAGAACTCTACAAGTTGTAGCTCCAAAGATTTTTTCTTTCCCCAAAACTTCAAGAAAACATTTTTGAATTCCTCCCATGAGATAATTGTATCTGGCTGCAAGTGTTTAAACTAGTCTTTGGTGTTCCCTTTTAAGGATTGAGAGAAGGCTCTCAGACAAACATCGTCATGGTTAATCTCAAATATATCTAGGAAATGCTCAAACCCTTGGATGTGCTTTTCAGCTGAGACGACATTAGTTTCTCCATCAAACACAGGTAGATATTCATGGTGATTTGGAGGGAAATCGTGGAGGACTTGGGGTAGTTTCATGGGTATGTATCTACGTTGGGCTCTAGAGCATGTTGGACTAGGAACAGGGGGAGAGACATCGACCTTGGTTTTATGGGGTTTACCGACTTGGTCATGGTCATCACATGGCCCAAATGGGAATTTTTTATCAACATCGGTGATATAGTGAGGATATACGTGCACAACTTTAAGAGGAGGGTATACGATAGCAAGATCTTCATGTTCATCATCAGAATGTAGCAGGTAAATAAAAATTTGTTTGGCATGTTCAAGGAAAACGTAGAGGCACCCTATAACAAACAATAGATTGCTTTGGAAAAATCCAATTTTAAGTACCTGTTTTCTTCCATAATGTCTTTTCATGCCTCTGTCAAGGGGTCTCATTTCTCACTGGAGTCTTTGGAAGCTAGATTGTGCACTGAGAGTGGATTCGCCATTGAAAATTCAAATTTCTGGATTCTTCTACCAGTGGAATCACCTTCAAACTGATTTTGACGTGTGGAGTCACTAGAGCATAAATACAACCAAAATGTGCCTAAGTGTCTGCTACTCTTAGACCTTAGAACTCAACGATGTCATTCTTCCCAGGGAAAATTTCTAATTTCGTCCTCGACAACGACGCCAGAATGTTAGCACCCTGTAAATTTTGTCCGGCTGAAATAGACAAACGACAGGGGTAACTGTTTCAACCAGATTTAGAGCTAAGGCACTAGCCTGCTCAACTTAGAAAGGGATCTCTCGTGTCACTAGGTATATCTATGGAAATTGGTGGCTAGATTTGGTTTGTTTGGGGGTTTTTAATAAAATAACTGGAGAAATGAAAATGACATTTGGGCCATGGAGTCTGAAATGAACAATGCATTGTTGGAACATGACAACTATTCAGAGGAACAGGATAAATGAGACAGCGAGTCTGAGTTTATATTTGAAAATTAGAATGGAATAAGAAGAAAAAGAAACATATAACTATATCAGAGAATTATTGCAATGAATTATGAATCAGTTAAGAATAAATAAACACAGTCTAAATTGCTAAGCCAATAGCATCAAATGATGAATTCTGGGCCTCTAGTTCTCCAATCTAAACGGACAAAAATGGAAAATGAAATATAGGATAACAAGAATCACATACTCTGAAGGGAAACAAGACTCATAACACCACCAGTTGGAATCTTTTCATAAATAGTCCAAAATCAACCTTTGCTTTTTTATATTCATTCTGGTTCCAAAAGTTACAAAGGTCTACCTGCACAAAGGGCAGGCTCCTCCTTTCTCCATGCCTTCTATATCCCTTAGGTAATATATATAGAGAGAATGTTTCTTCATGGAATACAAAATGTTCAGACTTCTCATCATTCTAGAATTAGAGATCATTTACAAACAAGAAATGATTTATAATAATCGTTACCCTATTTTAGAGGAACTGTCAGGAGAAGGTTCATCATATCTAGGTGCCAACTGTCCAAAACTTGTTGGGAGCCACTTATCTCTACTTGAGAGTTCATTTTAGATTAGTGATCTCCTCCTTTAGAGTATCCAACCAGACCGGTTGATTCTCTCCAACACTTTCAACCTTTTCGGCTCTGATCTCTTTCTTCTGTCGCTTGGTTCGTTTCTTCTTTAAAACTCGTCTTTTGATAATTAGATCTTTCATGATGGGATTTAGCTTGACTTCCAATCCTGAGTCCTTAGTAGGTTCTATGTGGAATTTAGTTTCCAGTATACACACAATTTCCCTTTCCTTCCTGCTCATAGGTAAATTTGCCACGTTGCCTGAATGAACGGTTTCACCGGGTATAGCTTGGTCCATGTATCCCAATTTTGTGGGCATTGAAATGTTCTTTCAAAAATCAGAGATTCAAGCGAATTGGAGATTACTTCGCTTATGGATAAAATGATGCCTTCATACTTGAGTAATTATAGAGTTCCAATCATGAAGCACTGACAGATTTACTAATAGGTACATTGATTTACCACGCTTGGCCAATCCATTTCAAATGATTAGCTTTCGAGTTCGTTATATGGCTGCATTCACCTGACATTATACGATTGTGAAGTATCGAACAAGTGAGATGGGGTGATTTCAACCGATTGCCACTAGTACCCCATGAATGTTTGGTGTGATGCATAAGAACATGTGACATCGGGGCTTTGACGAAAGCGATTTCATGCAACCCACCTTTCACCCTGACATATCTATGGAGGTGACACATGTCCATATCAAAAACCAAAATGGTTTCCCTAGTCCGCCTCTATATGGTTAAGTCCCATTCAAGTTTACCACCCGATACGGGCTCCAGCCATTGATCTGGGTCGTTTTGTAATCGACGGTCTGTCGAGTTACACCCTTTATGCCTCTGCTACATTTGTCCATACGCCGCTAGATATGTCCCGGTCCTCTAAATTATCAATTCTCCAAACTATCAAGCTTTTCCATGACGGTGTAGCTTTTCTTAAATTCCCGAGACTTGGATCTTGTCTGAAAATTGTTACAATGATAACATAATGTGTTTCAAGATCATATGTATCTTAGGCATATTTAATCAAATTTTCACATACAAATTTTGGAATGTAATGGCTACTAGTAAAGCTCAGATAGATATAGGGATAGATATACAAGTAGCAGGATTGATACTGATGTTAGCTTTGCCTCTGGGATGTTTTTCACTCTTTTTTAAACCTTTGCGTGGTTCGACCACCCATTTTTTTATCAATATAATGTCTCCCAGTTTTTGTCAAAAAGAAAGGTCCTTTGGTTGAACCTTTACCCAACTGATCTTATTTAGTATAGATCCTTCCATAAAAAAATTTCTCATAAGGATGAGCTACTAGGCTAGGCATCCTCTACTTCCATGGGAATAAGGTGGTCCACCGACTAGAGGAATGAGTAGTCATTTCCTCTTGGTCGTGGTCGTATGATTGGTCCTTGTTAGCTATCCTGGGAGAATGCTGATCATAAAATGAAGTTGTGCCTTAGGAAATACTATTTTTTTCCCTACTATTGTTATGCCTAAACAAACAAGACAAAGCAACACTTTCCTCTCTCTTAGCGAAAAAAATGCAGTTTCCAGCACATCTGAAGCCAATATGGCTGACGGGGGTTTACTCAGGGAAGAATACTCTTCAAACGGATCGTTCTCTATGTAGGATTGACTCAAAACAAAGCATTGGGTTAGGGAGAAACATTTGTAGATGATTGTGGTAGAACTTGTGGCTCTCATTTATAGGAATTCCATGTGCATTAAGAGATCCAATTGATAGAACCAACGATTTCTTCGATACAAGCTTCATACTCAAAATCACTTACTAGAGTGTGTGAGATGTGAAATGATATTATCTACCTATTAGCCATGTCTAAGAAGGTGATGATTATGAATTATTACCAGAGAAAAGACCAACTGATCATCAAAAACCATATTGTTGACTAATATGATGGCCTTCCCATGCAGAAAAATATGTTAAAAACCAGTTTTATCCAAATTCAAATGATTGGAAGACTTGTGGCATATTTTTATTGATCTTTGCTTCAAAATTAGAGACACATGGAAATTTGGGTGAAATCATTGATGAAATCAGCCAAGTATGATTTAAACATGGTGTTGGGTTACGAAAAAGGTACAAATATCTTCCTTTTGTCCACAGTTTATGATATCATTCTGAGTGACTCTTCAATTAATTAGGAATAAATAGGAAAGAACATGATTAATATGTCTCTTAGAGTTGTTATTTAGGTTTTATTAAATAGATTCTAAATTACGTTTGGAATGGTTTGATTTTGCTACAGAATTGGACAAATAACTTTCAAAGATAACCAAAGAGATTTTGGCTATGCGCAAGCCATTGGAGATTGAAGACTTTTTAGGCACAAAGTAGTTTGAAGATAATACATTTGCTATATTGTAATTTTATAATAGTAAATCAATCCTAAGGATCTTTCGATCCCCAGGATAGCTTGATTTACCCAAACTATTGTAATATATAAGAGGGTAATAGATCCAGAAAAATAGAGAAGAAAAACCGCATTTTAAGTATTCAGATTCAGAATTGCCTTGTGCGAGCAGTTGTTGTAAATGTTTAACCAGTTATGGAATCAATGAAAGTTTTGAGTGTTTATATCATCCCTGCGTTCTGAGTTTCTCATAGCAGTACTTTTGAATACTGAGGGCCCAGTCTGAAGAAGCTACTGTCTCATTCTGTAATTATATCAGTTCAGAGTTTGATTTCTATTTTGTGATTCAGATCTCTTTTAATTGCATGAGCATATCAATGAATTGATGATTGTTTGTAGAAGGCAGGAATTTCATTAAGTATTCATCTGTTATGATTTCCATTTCTAAAGATTGTTGCTTGATAGTTCCTCACATTTTCATCTGCGCTGTTCCTTTGCTTTAGATTTACAATTGTTGTTCCTTTCAGTTCAAGTTACATTAGTTGTTCCTTTCAGTTAAGATTACAATAGTTGTTCCTTTCTGTTAAAGTTACATTAGCTATCCCTTTTGATTAGAGTACATTTGTTATTTCTTTCCATAGAATAATTCGTTATGTCCTTTCCAGTAATTAGAATTCATGATTGATAGATTAAATCTGCAAGTCCTTTCTTAGATTCAATTACTACTTTATAGTTAAGTGAATTCAATTAGATTAATTAGTTCCTTTCATTTTATAGCATCTTAGTGATCAGACTTCAATTTCAGTTAGTTCTTAGAATCTTTGGTGAACGCTTGAGGAACTTGATTGTTGATGAACTCAGATCTGGTTTAGCTACATGATTTTAGGCTACCTGCATAAACTTTGCCGATATTCTTGATATAAAAGATGAATCCCTAGGTTGATAAATTAATGTTAAACTAAGGTTGTTTTAGAACATCTTTAGAGCCCAACATTTTGGCACCGTTTCCGGGGAGAATGTCAAAGGTAGCATAGGTTGTGTCTCTGGAGGACCAGGTATTGAAGATGAAAGGTAAGAACCTATGCAGGTAATAAGTAAAATGCTTATGCCAACGCTTACCTCTAGTTGACACTTAAAAGGTTTCATAGGTGTTTCTTTTGTTGAAATTTCTTTTGTTGTTGTGTGAAGTATGTATGACTAGAAAAAAGGTTCTTGAAAAACCAAAACCCCCACCAAAAACTACCAAAACCCAGGGTCCGGTGATCCCTGGACGAAGCACTTTCATAGACCAAATCATTAAAAAGAGTGAATCCCAAGATTCGGTTGGACCTAGGAAAGGATCCATCCGAACCCCTCAGGCAGTAGTTTCACTAACTATGGCCCATGCTGAGATTCATAGTAAAATTGAGGGGACTGAGCAAAGTTTTCAGAGTACAAATATCCCACCACTCAAACCTTTAGAGAAGGTAAGCTCTAATAATCTAGAGGAAGGAGCACTATAAACTAGCGGGGTTGCCAAGGCATACCCACCACCACCACCACCTGATACTTAGTCTCTTGCGAAAAAAGAAGGCATACCTGAAATCCCAGATAAAGGGAGTGCAGTCGAACTCCCTGGAAGACAAAATAATCAACAACTTCAAATAGAATACCCAGATCAAGAACCTCCTGAAAATTTTTGGCACATTTTTGAGCAAATGGCACAAGCAAATCAACAACAACCCCATACCTCCACACTGGAGTATCCAATAGTTGATCCAATTTCCAATGCCCCCATGAAAGCAATCCCCTTACAACACCTTCGAACCTTCCATGGATTGATTTCAAAGGATCCTGACGAATTTATATTTGAATTCGATGTCCTATGTAGGGGATATGACTACACCTCTGAACCCCCAAAATTAAAACTATTCCCCTCTACCTTGAAGGGAGCAGCCCTACGTTGGTTCATGGGATTGGGAGGTGGAACCATCAATTCATGGGACCGGATGAAACAAACCTTCTTGTTAAAATATCAGGATTATTGCAGAACCAAAGACCTAAAAGATGAAATCTTTCAAATGATTGCAAAAGAAAATGAATCATTAGAAGAATATGTCGAAATATTTCAGTATAATTTGCAAAGATCACCCTATGGTACATTACCAGGTCTAGTACTCAAAGAAACTTTGATCAAAGGTATGAAAGATGAATCGGTAGAAACATTGAATCTAATGGGGAAAGGTGACATTTATCATGAAACTTATGAAGACATTGTTCCATTGTGTATCAGGTGCTCACGAGGAAGTACATGGACCAGATCAGGACTACGAACATCCCTCACAAGAAATAACAATATCTCTAGCAGGGGCCTTACGTGAGCTGAAGTTGGTAATCTCCTAGAAAATTATAAAACATATATTTTGAGCACTCTAACTACACAATTGGATGTATTGCAGGCCAAACAAAAAAAGGTAGAGGTAGAGAAAACCTTGGCTATATTTTGCCATAAGTGCAGAAAGAAACATAGTCCAAGAGAATGCCCCTTGGATATAGTGCAAGTCTATTCTATTTGTGCCAAGGATCATGACACAAAAGATTGCCCATCACTCCTTTGATTGAAAGATGTGTTCAAAGAGGTAGAAGAGGAAACATAACCATTATATCTGATGGCTCAACGCCGTCAGTGGCAGTCCCAGCCTCAAAATACATTTCAAGACCCTTCCTCTTTCTTTCCTGGACAGTACAATCAACAACAAAATCCTGGACAGTACAATCAACAGCATAATGATGGTAGCACATGGCAGGGCTAGCCATTTACTAATCAGAACTGGCAGCCCCAACAATCCCCACTTGGAAAAACCGGTCTGCCACAAACACCAACTGGCAAAAGCAACCAACTCCAAGTTCCAATTGGCCAAATTCACAATACCCCACCTCATCCTGGCAAAATTTGAATAATACCTATCCTCCACAATGGCCTAACTCAACTGCCCAAAACCCAAATTGGAACCAGAATTGGCAGCGCCCCATGGGGATGAATAATCAACCTATGGGGATGAATTCTCAAACCCAAACTCCATTACAACCTCCACTCCCATTGCCCCAATCACAATTGCGCCCTCAATTACCTGCCCAACCACACCCAAATCCCAATAACAGACTAGCTCAACTTGTTCAGATTATGGAAAATGGAGAAGGGGAAATCAATTCAGTAGGGTGAAATGAACTTCGGTTAAGATCAGGGCACATCATCTCTCCCGAAAAAAAATGACATTCCCCTAGAACAGGGGAATGAAAAACAACCAGCAACAACACCATCGACTATGATAATAACAGAAGAAATCAGGCAAGGGTAGGACACAGTGGAATCACAAGACTCTGATAAGAATACAATTCCCTCCCCTCCATTCCCCGAAAGACTGATGTTAGTGAAACCAACCGTATATCCTGATTTCGACATTGTAGGGGAACTTAGGAATTTATACATCAAAATTCCACTCTTGCAAACCCTGCAAGATATACCGATCTACGTAAAGACAATCAAGGAGCTATGTGGGAGAAAGCCCGTTAGAAAAATAAAAAATTCATCATCAACAGTTCATGTAGTGGGAGCCTTATCTGATCTAATTTTGGGTAGAGAAACACCAGTTAAATATGTAGATCCAGGGAACCCCATAGTAACAACACAGATTCAGGGCTATTCCTTTCCAAATACCTTAGTCGATTTGGGGGCAGCCATCAACATTCTAACTATGGAAACCTACAACACCCTAGGATTTCACTCTTTCGACCCAACCCCGATTATGTTGCAATTGGCCGATTGATCAGTGGTCAAATAAATCGACACACTACATGATAGAGCCATTTCAGTTGATTCCTGGGAATATCCCATAGATTTTTTCATCATCAACCCAAAAAGAGGACTTGAAGGGCATCCAATAATATTGGGAAGACCGTGGCTTGCAATAGTTGATGCGTACATAGGCTGTCGATCGGGTACAATGGCAATTGCAAGAGGAGGTGTTACGAGGAATCTCATCTTATACCCCCTATCCAAACCCAGTCCAATGACCGTATATCTGCAATTGTCACCTCCATGATATCCAAAGAAGGATCTGCGTGCCCCACTCAAGATGGAAGAAGCCCTCAAGCACAAGAATCAGCTAGAGGATGATGTAATCAGTGGGTTTCTTAACAACCCAACCGTTGTAAGTAACACAACATGCCAGATGCTCCAAGATGTTCTAGACTATGAAGCACATGGAGACCCCCTGGAAGATTTAATGGAACAACAAATTTCTACTACCACTATCCACAACAACAAACCCGTCAAGATCGCACCAGGGAAGTCTCTGAATATTAATGCCAACCTAGAAGAACAACAACAACAAAAGCTAATCCAAACCCTCTCTAAATACCAACAATCTTTTTCTTGGGAGTACTATGATATGAAAGGTATTGACCCACAACTCTGCACGCACCACATTTATATTGAGAAAGGCTCCCGATCTATCTGACAACCGCAAAGAAGGCTGAATCCCCACCTCAGAGATATTGTTAAAGAAGAGATACAAAAGATGTTGGACGCAGATTTTATATACCCTATCTCAGATAGTCGATGGGTTTCCCCATTAGTCATCGTCCCAAAGAAAAACGGGAAGTGGTGAATCTGTGTTGATTACAAGGAACTAAACAAAGCTACTCAAAAATATCATTTTCCATTACCTTTCATTGATCAGTTCTTGGATACCTTGGCAGGGAAGAAATTCTTCTCTTTCCTAGACTGTTTCAGCGGCTACAATCAGATCCAGATTAACCCAGAAGATTAGGATAAAACAACATTCACATGTCCTTGGGGTACCTTTTTCTACAAAGTATTTCCCTTCAAACTTTGTAACGCTCCAGCTACATTCCAAAGGGACATTCTAAGCATATTCAGTGATTTGATTAGCGAAGGGCTCAAAGTCTACATGGATGATTTTACTCTGTATGGCGATGATTTCGATCAAGCCTTGGCTAATCTGGAGAAGGTATTAGAACGGTTCATCGCTACCAGGTTATGCTTAAGCCACGAAAAATGTCACATGATGATGAGAGAAGGTGTGGTATTAGGGCATTACATTTCTGCAGATGGAATTAGAGTAGATCCAAAAAAAATTGAGGTAATACTTAATCTACCTAATCCACACACACAAACTAAGGTACATAGTTTTCTTGGTGCTTTAGGATATTATCGCATATTTATGCCAAATGTTTCAAAAACTGTTGCACCCCTACATGCTTTAACTGGTAATGTAGAATTCAAATGGTCTGACAAATGTGACATGAATTTTGCAGGGCTCAAGAAATTGATCTCAACAGCACCAATATTGAGAGTGACAAATTGGGAGATACCATTTCAGATCTCAACCGATGCCTCAGACATTGCCATAGGCACTATTCTGGGACAAGAAGAATAAAAGAAGCCCTATGCCATTTATTTCATTAGCAAGAATCTAACTCCAACCGAACATAATTATACAGTAATAGAGAAAGAGTTCTTAGCTATTATACCTGCCATCAATAAATTTCGTCATTATATAACAGGCTATCCAGTTACCCTGTATACTGATCATTCTTCCATTAGATATCTAGATAATAAACCAATTACTAATGGATGGGTCACTCGATGGTTGTTATTATCGCAGGAATTTGATATCACCATCAATGATTGACCCGGGAGAGAAAATCTTGTCGCAAGACTTCCTATCTCGATTCCCAAAAATAGACAACTCATTAACAATTGAGGATCAATTCCCGGATGAGCATCTATTTGTTGTCGACACAAAACCACCTTGGTATGCTGATGTAGCAAACTATCTAGCAGTGGGAATATTACCGACACATTTATCATCCAGGGAAAGATGACTGATCGTCCAACGTAGCACACGATTCACTTGGATCAGTGGATATATTTTCCACACAGGAGCTGATCTCTAGATCCAGTGATGCGTACGAGAGGACGAAATCTATGACATACTGAAAGCATGACATGACGAGCCCTGTGGGGGGAATTTTGTAGACCGCAGAACTGGACACAAAATCCTATAGATGGGCTATTATTGGCCCTCAATATTTAGAGATGCTAAGAAATATGTACAAACATGCAAAAGCCGCCAGCAGATGGGGAAACCAGGTCAGGCTGATGAAATGCCCTTGAAAACACAACTAGTCATAGAACCATTTGAAAGATGGGCACTGGACTTCATTGGCCCCTTTAATACAAAGTCAAATCAAAAGGCCTATATTCTCATCGCAATGGATTACATGACCAAATGGGTAGAGGTGAAGGCTTTACCAAATGCAATAGAAGAAGTAGTCATCAAATTCCTTTTCAAATTGTTTGTACGGTATGGACTACCTAGAGAAATAATTACTGATGGAGGGTCACAATTTATAGGCCATAGAATCACCACCACTTTGGACAACTATCACATTAAGCATAGATTTACTTCTCCATACCACCCACAAGAAAACGAGCAAGTAGAAAGCACCAATAAGGTCCTAGAGGCAATTCTGACGAAGACTGTCTCAACAAACCAACAGAATTGGGCTACAAAACTCCCAAATTCCTTTTGGGTTTATCATACAACCTGGTGCAACACCAATGGATACTCTCCTTACCATCTAGTCTATGGTAAAGAACTCATCTTCCTAATCGAATTCGAGATCAAAACCCTAAGGATGGCCCAAGAAATCAAACTAAATCTTACAGAAGCACATAGACAACGCTTTCAACAACTCAACGAATTGGATGAAGCACGTTTGTCTGTTGTAGAGTGCACAGTTGTCATTCAGCAACAGAGAGAAACCTAGAATGACAAGCATACCAAGAAAAAATCATTCAAGAAAGGCGACTGGGCGCTTCTTTATGATTCCAGATTTTAGGACTTCCCCGAGAAATTACAAACATGATGGCTAGGGACGTATGAAATTAACAGAGTCCATGATAATGGCACGGTTACCTTGAACACCATCGATGGGTCTAGATCACCCTTTCTGGTCAATGGACACCGACTACAACTTTACCACCAGCCACCTTCAAAAGATTCTTTCTATCAAGAGGTAAACAAAGACACTATTGTGCAGATTTTGGTTGGCTGGGAAGGTAACCCAGCCACCCCAATCCCATGAAAGATGTATTCTATGTATACTATACATAAACTATACATAGTTTTCCAACTGAGTGGTTAGTTTTTATTTATTTTATGAAAAGTCACGTAGGAAACAAGAATCAGGACAGATAACTACAATTAGCACCTTCTTCTGTTCCTTACTCCTATTTTGTTTTATCACATGGACTCTGTCTTTTACATATCCACAACTGCTAATCCTTTTTCGCGCAACTGTTGTTCCTTTTGGAACGGAACAACTGCTGTTCCTTTTCACGCAACTGCTGTTCCTTTTCGTGCAACTGTTGTTCCCTTTCGCGCGTCTGTTGTTCCTTTGTGAATGGAACAAATGTTGTTCCTTTTTCGCACATCTGTTGTTCCTTTGTGAATGACACAACTGTTGTTCCTTTTTTGCACGTTTGTTGTTTCTTTGTGAACGAAACAACTGTTGTTCCTTTTTCACGTGTCTACTGTTCCTTTGTGAATGAAAAAACTGTTGTTCCTTTTTTGCGCAATTGTTGTTCCTTTGTGAATGAAACAACTGCTATTCCTTTTTCGTGCGTCTGTCATTCCTTTGTGAATGGAACAACTATTGTTCCTTTTTCATGTGCCTGTTGTTCCTTTTCGAACGAAGCAATTGTTGTTCCCTTCTTTACTATTCAAATGCTAGTTATTCCTCCGTAAATGTGGCTTTCATCAATTAATTTTCACCAACATTGTTTCTAATCGTCATTACAACGATCTGTCATTATTTTGTGGATGATCCCTCACACCTTATCAAAAATATTTTGAAGATTAATCTCTCTAAAATATCTTAAACCTTGTTGATAATCGATTACCACCATAAGTTGTTTCTTTCTCTGATATATACAAATATACCTGAATGATATCCTGCCTCTATATTATAAGAAGACTTCAACAAACTTTTACTTGGCATCTCTATACTTCCTTATACCATCCCTTACTCTTAAGGAGTAGATGAGCCTCCCTAAATAAACACACACACACACACACACACACACATATATAATAAAATTTTCCCATAAAGAATAGGGGGTCTCATCACGAGCCAACCTACCACGATCATAGGACACTAACGAAAGTGACATTCCCACTATGGCTACCACACCAGGGCAATGGCCTTTGACACTTTTTGTCAAAGGACAAGAGGTCTCATCAGGAGCTGGCTTGTTCACTTACGTTACAATCTAGTGAGTGGCATTATCATTATCTGTCTACCAAACCAGGATAATGGTCTTCTTGGGAAAAGTCAATTAAAATATTTATTAAAGACAAAAAAAATACAAATATATGCAATAAGAATCTTTTTTTTTTTTTTCATAAAAGAATAAGGGGTCTCATCACGAGCCAACCTACAACGATCATAGAATACTAACGAAAGTGACATTCCCACTATGGCTACCACACCAGGGTAATGGCCTTTGACACTTTTTTGTCAAAGGACAAGAGGTCTCATCACGAGCTGGCTTGTTCACTTACGTTACAATCTAGTGAGTAGCATTATAACCATCTGGATACCAAACCAGGATAATGGTCTTTTGTTATAAAAAGATGATTTATATGTTTATGAAGGATACAGGCTCATCTATGGGTTAAAAGGCAACCCTGCCGAGGCTATGAATGCTTACAGGCAACAGTGGCTCTGCATATGGTATGGAAGATTATCTCAAAATACCAAGTTTTTACGTGTCTCTAGATATCCTTTACTCAATTAATGAGGCTATCATATCAGTTATACTCAATCACCGGGAAAAGTAACAATATTATGTTATGTGGATTATTAAAATAAATAAATATAATGAACAGATTTAACTTATTTTTGATTGATTTCTCCATAAATCATTTTTTCACATAGGTTTACTAACCATATAAATTCCACACATCAAATGACTATCGTTTAAATGATTTTTGGTGGCATGTGTCTTTTTGAAAATTATATTTGATTAGCCCTATTGGTGGCATCGACACAATCATTACCTCTTATCCGAAATTACTTGCACTCATGGTTTCCACCTACACTGACAGTCGAGGATGACCTCTACATTAATGAGGGGGATGCTCGACACACTTCCCGACTAGCCGTAATGATTGCAATTAATACAAAACCCACGTCTTTATACAATTGCCATCGCTGATATTTTCCATTTCTGGCATCTGTTTTTCCAAAGCTAGTCTAACCAAATTCATAAACATGAATGATAGTTGTTCTTTCTTCTCACATAAATATGGCTAGAAAAAGTGTGTGCAAAGAGACGACATTACTCCGGGTTACAGAACAGGTGAGAGATATCCTACATCGCCTAGGGTGGACCAAATACTTCAACCGTTTGCAAGGGGATGACACAAATATCACACTGGAATTCTTTCAAAACCTGCAAGGAGAAATCTCTACAGTGTAGGGTATATGAATACCAGTTACCTTGGAAATCATAGCAGAGGTCATAGGTCTCTCTAACACAGGTAGTCAATGGACAGGGAAAAACACAAAGCTGAAAGACGTTGTGGAATCCTTCATAGAACCTGGAGAGGAATTGGACAAAAAGGCAAGGGACTAAATCCTAACACTCTCAATGAACCATGGAAGGAACTGGTAGGGATAGTTGAGCGCTACATCACCTGCGATGGACGGTACAATGTAATTTGTCCACACCATCTTAAATTGCTGGCATCTTTGAAGCAACAATTAGTAATTAGCCTCCCTTTCTTCTTAGATACTGTATTACATGAAGTCGCTCTAAGGACACAAAAGTCCAAAGATCCTGTTACTATTATTAGCCATCACAAGCTAGTTAAATTGATAGTGGATAAAGCACTAATTCAAACTTAGTTGACTTGGGAAACTTTGATTGAGGGAAATAGACCTCCACAATTGGAGCAGGCGACCATCACCCAAAGGGGAATTCCACCACCTCAAATTGAGGTTGAACCAGAACCTTCCCAAATCAGTGAGGGCAATAATTCACCACCTCAGATTGAAGTTGAACCAGAACCTGCTCAAACCATTGAGGGCAATATTTGACCACCTCAGACTGAAATTGAAGCAGAACCTTCTCAAATCATTGAGGCCAACAGGCCTCCACAATTGGAGCAGGTGACTACCACCCAAAGAGAAACTCTAGTTCCCCAAACTGAAGTTGAAGTAGACTCTGCTCAAATTACTGAGGCCCATACCTCACAAACATAGGCAGTAATAAAAAGAAAGAAGAGAACGATGGTTTTTCTTATATCCCCCCCTAGGACAAGGAAGAGAAGCAAACAAATCAGGGAAATAACTGAAGCAGTTCAGGATGTAATAGAGCACCCTGAAGAACCTCAGAATGTCATGGAACAACCTTTACAGAAAAATATTCAAGACATTGACCAAACAGGGAAAACAACACAAAAAAATAATCAGGGAGACACCCAACCTACATTAAAGCACATGGAAAAACACTTTTTTAAGAGTTATGAGATAGAAATGGCTCAGGTTCTAGGGAACTTAGGAACCTCAACTGACAGAGATGACACATCACAGGAGGAATTTATTTTTGAAGAAAGAAACCCCCTTGAAGAGACAAAGCAATTGGAAGAAACAAAGGGACAACCATCTACTGAACGAAATGAAGAAGACCTCGAGATCCCCCATAGACAGAGATCAAAAGAAGCCATGATTTTAGGAGACCCGGTGAACCAACTTTTCCTCCCCATACTATAATTGGTTTACATGAAATACACTTGCTTGCATGAGAACATGCAAGAAGGTAAGCTGGGGGATATGTTGGGTTATGAAAAAGGTACAAATATCTTCCTTTTTTCCACAGTTTATGATATCATTCTGAGTGACTCTTCAATTAATTAGAAATAAATAGGAAAGAACATGATTAATATGTCTCTTAGAGTTGTTATTTAGGTTTTATTAAATATATTCTAAATTACGATAGGAATGGTTTGATTTTGTTACAGAATTGGACTAACCAAAGAGATTTTGGCTATGTGCAAGCCATTGGAGATTGAATACTTTTTAGGCACAAAGCAGTTTGAAGATAATACATTTGCTATATTGTAATTTTATAATAGTAAAGAAATCCCGAGGATCTTTCAATCCTCAGGATAGCTTGACTCATCCAAACTATTGTAATATATAAGAGGGTAATAGATCCAAAAAAACAGAGAAGAAAAACCGCATTTTAAGTGTTCAGATTCAGAATTTCTCTGTGCAAGCAGTTGTTGTAAATGTTTAACCAGTTATGGAATCAATGAAAGTTTTGAGTGTTTTTATCATCCTTACATTCTGAGTTTCTCGTAACAGTACTTCTGAAGACCGAGGGCCCAGTCTGAAGAAGCTACTGTCTCATTCTGTAATTATATCAGTTCAGAGTTTGATTTCTATTTCGTGATTCAGATCTCTTTTAATTGCATGAGTGTATCAATGAATTGATGATTGTTTGCAGAAGACAGGCATTTCCTTAAGGATTCATGATTTATGTTATGATTTCCATTTCTGAAGATTGTTGCTTGACAGTTCCTCACATTTTCATCTGCACTATTCCTTTGCTTTAGATTTACAATTGTTG
>JZKD02S1702030.1:168500-196132 GCA_000966675.3 Picea glauca | reverse complement strand
GGAAATATTACCACCATAAGAGAAACTACCTATGGAATAGGGGGAACTACTACAAACCAATGAGGCACATGCAAAAATAAGGAACCTTCTATCCCTTCCCCACCCCGCATACCACCTCCATGTGCATTGTGCAACACAATTGGACACCCTACCAATATTTCCCTGCTTTACCCGAGTTACAAAATCTCATTCCAAAACCTATAAATACACCACTACTCCCTACACCATTCGTCCCACTAGCCTCCCTAGAAATTTCTTCCTCCAAACCTCCCAGTTTGAGAACTAGGCATGCTTGTGCCATTTGTTCTCAATACATCCATTACACACACCATTTCCCGACCCTCCATTAATTTTGAGACACTCTTGTAGTAGCGCACCAAACCACATTACCCAAATCATCCCAACCCATTTCCTTGGTACAACTAGTTACTGACATTCTCTATGTCTCTACATCAGTAAACGAGTGCATGTGATGCCCTTGTTCACTATGTTACTAGATGGACCATTACACATATCGTTTTCCACTCATCATTGAGGGATGCACATGCTGGAGGGATTCCATCCCACCCATTCCACCAAGTGTGCCAACCCAAATAAACCTGACAGTGAATGATCACCATCCAAGTATTCATGGCATACCTCCCCCATGACTCATCCCCCGTATGGTGACCCCTCTTTCCATTTTACCACAATGCATGGACTTCTGCCCAAACCCTCCCAACTCTCCTGTAACACTAGTTTAAAAGATTCCCCCTCCTCCATACCATGGTACACCCAGTTTATATATGGATATTTGGTTCATGACATCTACCAATAGTCCCTATTGTTCTCCCGTAGGTCCATCTACCTCAGGGACAAATCATGATATCCAACCTTCACCAACTCCCCCCATGATTCTCGGCACATCACACTCCCTAGTTACAGACTCCCTATACTCCATCACCTTTTAGTTCGATGAAGAGATTTTAGATAAAGTTCTATGCGCAATGAATTACTCCTGGGATTCTTTTCATCATCGATCCTTTTTTCTAGTGTACAAGGCCCTTAAACCACAAACAGACGCCCATGTCTATACCATCGAAGTGAAATATTTCATCCCTTCTGGCCATGTAGATTCTTTCAAGAATCCAATACCTACCCCCGACATGTTTGAAGAAGGTAACATGGCCAATATCTCACCCACCATCAAGATCAACATTTCTGTCAAACCCAATATCATGGAAGAAATCACCCTAGGGGAAGCTTTCTCCTGAGAGTAAATTGTATCATACAAATCCCTCTTCTAGGACTATCGGGACGTATTTTCCTGGTCATAAACTGAAATGTCATGGTTATACCCAACCATTGTTGAACATCACATTGACACTTGGACTAACATTTCCCCCATTTGCGAAAAGAAATGCCCCCTCCACCCCTCCAAAGCCATGGAAATCAAAGCCGACATAAAAAAACTACGTAAAACTGGCTTCATATACCCCATTGCATACACATCCTGGGTTTCCAATTTGGTATTTATCAATAAAAAATAGGGCACCATTCAAGTTTGCACAAATTTTTGTGACCTCAACCAAGCTTGTCCAAAAGACAACTTCCCTACCCCCTTCATCGATTAAGTCATTGATTCCTGCACTAGTCATGAAGTCCTCTCCCTCATGGAAGGATTCTCTGGCTACAACCAAATCCAAATCTGCCATGCGGATCAATACAAAACTGCATTCACAACCCCGTGATGCACCTTTTCCTATCACGTCATTCCCTTCAGACTTAAAATATTCGGGGCCACTCTCCAACACGCAATGACATACACCTTCCACAATCTCGCTCACATCGTCCTAGCCTACTTTGACGACCTCATCGCTTGCTCCAAGAAATGTTCCCAACACATAGAAGATCTATGAATCATGTTTGAATGCTTTCAAAGGTACAACATATGGAACAACCCACTTAAATGTCTCTTTTGCGTCACTGCATGCCACATGTTGAGATTCATAGTATCCCAACAGGGCATCATCATAGACCCCCTTAAATTTCAAGTAATCAATGAGATCCCCCCTCCCAGGAACTTGCGCTAGTTGTGAATCCTCCAAGGCAAAGAAAACTTATTATGACATTTTGTCCCTGACTATTCCATTCGCACCCACGTATTCCTACGATTACATCGCCTTGACATCCCGTTTCATTGGGACCATCATTCCCATGCCACCTTTGATTCACTCAAGGAGGCACTTAGCAAAGCCCCCTTGGTTAGTCCCCCAGACTATGATAGGGATTACATACTCTACCTATCATCCTCTGACATTTTGGTTGTTAGAGTACTCATTCAGGTTGATGACGACCAATGAGAACATGTTATATACTACATTAGCAAGAACATCTCTGTTGCACCTCTCAAGTACAATCATGAGGAGAAGCTAGCCCTCGCAGTCATTGTGACATTTCAAAAGTTGTGCCATTATATATTTCTTCGTACTACCACCAAATTAGTCATAGATTCTAACCCCATGTATTACCTCTTGAGTAATCGCCAGATCAATGGAAAATTTGCTCGCTAGATCATCATTCTCCAAGAATACGACCTAGCATTTACCACCCCAAAGAGAAAGAAATCCCTTGTCCTCACAAACTCCTCGTAGAATTTTCATCTGAATCTTCAGACCCCCCACTCAATTAGGATTTCCCTGATGAGCATTTATTTCTCATATCATCAACAGACCCATGGTATGGTAATATTTTGGTCTATCTCCGAACCTAAAAATTTGGTCCCCACCTATCTCAGGATGACCGCCATCATACCTGACACCAAGCCTCACAATACCTCCTCATAGGATATTTCCTCTACCATAGAGGCATTGAAATGCTTCTTTGACATTGCCTCACCCTAGAAGAGGTTGAGATAGTTCTAAATGATTGCCACAATGGGGCATGCGACGGTCACTTATCCGACATGTCCATTGCTCAAAAGATCAATAAGGTGGGCTAAATTTGGCCCACATTGTTTCATTACTATATACACATAGTTAAACGGTGCAACAAATCTCAGTTATACATGCATAAGACTCAGACACTACCTACCCTCTTTCACCCCGTAATCACGACTGACCCCTTTTGTAAATGGGGCATCAATTTCATGACATGCAACCCTCCGTCCAACATTGGACACAAGTACATCATAGTCTTCGTTGACTACTTTACTAATTGGGATGAATAAATTCCCATGTTCAACAATACGGACAACACAATGACACATTTTTTCTTCAATGATGTCATCTCTCTCTTCTTCGAGGTCCCCCTACAACTAGTCTCCAACCACGGAAATCACTTCGAGAATGAAGTATTCATGGAGCTATCATCAAAATTAGGATTCACCCATGAGTTCTCCTCACCCTATTACTCACAATCCAATGGGAAAGTCAAGGCCCTCAACAAGGTTCTCAAAACTATTCTTCAACGCATAGTTCATAAACACAAGACCAATTGGCATCATATGCTTTTCCAAACTTTATGGGCATATCAGATAACTGTCAAAAAAGCCACCAGTTTCAAACCCTTCCATTTATTCCAGGACATCAGATTTGTACTTGTTATAACCCTAATTTGCACCATACATGCTTACCTGGCATCAGGCCATCTTAGATTCCTTCTTTTCCAAAGCACTGTTGAACAACTCTTCTTAAAAACACTTTTTATAAAGGTCGATGTGCCCTGCTCTATTATTGCATGCGTGTACATGCTCGCTGACCCAAAAAATCCCATGTGTACCTACAAAAGCATGAAAAAAGGAAAGTTGCCGATGGAACACACAACTTTGGGTGAGTTAACTAAACCTTCTGGCCATGCATGGCCGAGGGTTCGTCCAAATACCTAGCTTCTTCTATCTTATAAAAGAAGGGTTAGGGGTTCCATTTGGAGGAGGAGAATCATAGTAAAGAAACTATACCCGATTGCGCATTCCCTTTGTCCCAACCCTTTAGCCATCTTGTGCAAATAGAAAGATAGAGCAAAGAAGTTGGAGGACAATTGAAAAGGAGCCCAGGAATAGGTTCATGGAGCAACGGTTGGCTTCATCATTGTAATTTGATTTGTTGAAGTTAATAATAAAGAAATACTTTTCCCGTCCCACCATATGAGGTTTTCATGGTTTATTTCATACTTGTTTATTGAATCTCTAGCCCATTAATCTATATATCAAATGCATGTGGAGTTTGTTGTTTGTTTTGTGTGAATGTAGGTCAGCCTTGGGAGGAGAGTTGCAATCAAAAAGAGATCAAGTGTGAGGAAGGATCTACATCAAACACCCGAAATAAGGTATGCTCACTTGATCTTCTTAACTATGTATTTGCTTAAAAATAATGGGGATTAGGTCTGGGACGACGGTAGAAAGTAGAAATCTTTAAGTCTTTTCTACATGCATAATTAAATCGTAAGTGCTAATCTGTAGAGGGATTTACCACTCACAACATAATTGTTGACCATACTGGAGAGATCTCTAGGGTTCCTGGGAATATTTTCTGGTATTTTTAAGAATTGGTTTCATTTTTACTGTTTTTAAAGTTTCTGCAAAACTCTGAGCTAACAAAGATTTTTGTCCTCCATACTAGTTATCTCTATTTCTTTGCTTGACCGTATTTTTTTTCCGAGACCCGTAGAGGTACACGTGGCCTGTATAAGGTCTGCATGCCTGTAACTGCGCTCTGCATTCTCACAGCCTGCGTGTACATGCTAGCTGAGGAGGTGACAGTCGCGTGTATGATTCTATAAAATTTCTTTTAAAGAGGCAGTCATCCTCTTCCCTTTCAGAATTAGTCCTTCTCAGGGGTTTTCTGGAACTCTTTCTATTATTTGTTGTTTGCAGTCTATAGCTTAGGTTTCACCTAGGATTGGTTTGTTCTATGAAGTTTTACTTGAATTTTTTTCTTTTTCTATTAAAGTAAGTCTTTGAGTCTTCAAGAGATTCTGGTTCTCAGTACCAGTAGTCTCTGCCTGGGTTAGCTTGATTGGATTTTTATTTTTTTCAGAGTTTCAGATATACACGCAGCCTGTATAAGGCCAGCACGCGTGTACATGCACTCTGAGTTTACACAGCTCGCATGCACACGCTTGCTGTGGAACTGTCAGCAGTGTGCCTATGGAGAGAATTTTTGTTGAAGGTAAGGCAATCATCCTTTATTTTGAAAAGAATTATACCTCTCAGGTTTGGGTCTCTGTCATAGTTTTCAGTAACTTAGGTTTGATCACAACAATAGCTTTCTTTTTTTGTTTAGAAGTTTTCCTCAAATTTTTTCTTTTTATAGGGTTTTTAGACAAGTGCGAGAGTCCAATTTTAATTTGCTTGTGTGTGATTTTTTAAAGTGACTCTTTACGATATGCGCTTAGGCCAGAAAGTTTTCTTGGCTTTGACTTGTTGATATTTTCCCTTTTTGCTTTGTGAGCATTCAAATAAATAAAAAAAATCTTTTATTTCTTTGTTGGTTAAAAAGTGTTGTTTTGCATTAGTAACCAGGGAAAAGTCTTTGCTTTCATAAGTTCTTGATGGTTTACTTAGATCATAAGTAGCTCATAGTCGAGTGAAATACTTCTTTGAGTTTGTTGTTCAAAGATCTTAGAAAAAATTTTAAGTTTGAAAATTTGTTTAAGAGTTAAGTGAAGTAAAGGTTTTTGTTTCCATCTTTCTGTTTATTTTTCTTTCGTCTTTCAAACATCACTAGTTTCACTATCATAACCTTTGACTTAAGAAAAGCAATAAAAATTAACGCTAAATCTAAAATTCATTAGAATTTTTATGTTTGTAGGGTCAACCAACTAGTTTAGGGTTAGGGCCTTGAATTAGGTTGGAGAGGAAACTCTTCAAGGCCATTAAAATCAAACATTGGAGTCTGAGTTAGGGAGTGTCAAAKTCCAATMTCRTGAAAKTTATCTRGRACCCCYCTCTAACACARGGGWTAAACACGAGGTCRCGTGCGGAAAGGTAGCKGAGATAACCCCTCCAAAGCTGGACCAATCGTAGTGGAGAACACATATAGAGGGCTTGTCTTGGGATTCCGTCGATTGCATTTGCCACGGAGCTTCGTGGGTCTCGAATCCGTTCGAGGTCCTCAGTTGTCTTCCAGACCACTTGCTTTCGATACCCTTGACAGGTTTTGAGCTCGATACCCTGCTCACTATGGTCTACCTGACTTTCGAATGTACCCGCCTGGTGACTGTTCGCGCGTTGGCAACCTAGTTGCATATATTTTTAGGGACATACATAGGTGACTGTGGGGGTATACCACGGTACCTAGGATATACATCAGGCCATGATTTTCAGAGTATACCCAAAGGGTGCTTCCGTGTTCGAGTTTCACTTGCATCGGTAAGTTGCTCTAGTGTTGGTTGTTGTAACTGTTCTTCCAATTAGTTTAGTGTTTTCTTGTTTTATCTTGTAGGGACTTTTTTAGTGTGTGTTGTTTTTTGAACGAATATATAGCCCTAGAGTTTCTTTGATCCTCTCACACAGTGTAGGATCACGAGCTCCGCTGGTCATGAAGGCTTCTGGTCCTATCACCTGTTACACTAGAGCCACCCCCGCCACCACTAAGGTGAAAGCTAGACCAACAAGGGTCTTTTGAAGCGACCGGGTCACAAGAAATTGTACCCAACCAACATCTGGAGGAAACAACCGTTTTAGAATTTGGAGAAAAATCTCTTGCTCCACCTAAAACTCCAACCATTGATATTTTATCACCCATCGTTGTACCGATTCACCCTTACAAGTGCTAGACAGTGTCGCATGTAGCAATGGAAACAAATGTTATCACTCCTTGTGGGAATTCTTCAATTCCCACTACGGTTGTCACCACAGGAGAGTTTCCACCTCCTAACCCACCCTCACCGGTCCAAGCCACCATGGTCTCAATAGCCTCTACCTTGCACAGTGTTCTGATCCCATCTATGGTGGCAGCGACAACCCCTTTCCCACCAAGTGAGACAGGCCCTCCGTTCTCATACGGGATGCCTAGCTCAGGTATAAGTCCTGTACTTTCCTACTCCACTTTAAAAACTTTAGGTCTGGGGGCAAGGATCTCTAATGCTTCTCTGTAAGGCTACATGGGGAGAACTTCATGATGTAGGAGCATCGCCAACAACAAGCAAGTGTGGGACAAACGCAAACACATTTTGACACATGATGAATTGTTTGAAATGTTTTGCCGTTTGATACACCAAAAATAAGTAAAATAGTTAAGAAAGGGTGTACTTTCAAATTGTAAACAGATCTTGAGCGATCTGCTCTCATCTGTAGTAGATAGAGGCATTTATTTGTAGTTAATGTAAGTAGGTAGATTTAAATTTCTAGATTAGACAATTTTAGGAGATGGAGGGAAAACGACTATAGAAACCCTCCCTTATATCATTGTAATAATAATGGAAGAAGATCATAGAGCATAAAAGAGTAGCAGAGAGCTGCGTAGAAGAATCCATGTACATAAGTCTGAATTTAATATATGAAGCTTTGATTCTAGACTCATGGTATTATAACGCCTTCTGTGTGCATATGCTCAATGTCATGCTTATAGTTGTTTTACACTTTCTATTGTACATTTGCTGTGATGTTGTGTATGTATGATTTCTTGTTAAATGTCTGAAATCTGAGAGAGGGAGAGTTAGGAATGAGTTTCAATTGTTTCTCTATCTGAGCAAGAGCTCCTACAAGGAGTTCATTGGAGTGTCTGCAAGGAGTGTGTTGACGGGTTCAGAGTCCAAATATCTGAAATCTCAGGAGAGAGACAATTATTCTCATTCTCACAGAAGTGCAAGTTAAGAACAGGAGCCATGCAAGGTGTGCGCAGGCTGATAAAGACCTCAGAACTTGTATCTAAGGTGGAGTGGTTGAAAAACTGCTATCGCAAGGAGTTGAATAGAGTCAACCAGCTCAAATACTTAGGAGTATTTGAAGAAGTGCCACAAGGAGTGCGTGCCGAAGGTATCCCCAGAGTGCTTGAGGATTTTTCAATCAAGCTCAGGAGGGGCAGGGTCTTCGAAGTTGTCGAAGAGAAGCTCAAGAGAGCTAGTGCCTCGAAGTGTTGAAAGGAGGTGTTGAAAAGTTGTTTTGCAGGTGGATAAGTTTCGTGAAGGAATACCTTGTTCATTTCACAGGAGTTGTCAAGGAGGCATTGGACGGTCGAAATTATCCGAGGGGAATTCGTGAAGCTCTGAGAGCTGTCAGATCCTGTAGAGGAGCAGGGGAGTTACGGTAAGCCTATTTCTAGGTTTAAGTTCAAGGGAAATAGAGCTGTAGGATCCAAGCTAGTAAGGGCCGTTGGATCACTCGCGAACTCTCATTTCACGGATTCGCGAGATGAAGGGTCGAAAACCTTGCGCCAAGATTCATGAGATCATGAAAGGTGAAGTCCTGTCAGGGCAAGAAGTTCTATCATGGGACCCTCATTTATAACACATCAGAATTCAACACCTCAAAAATTTGGAGGATAGGGGGTCGAGAATTTTGTCCCGAAAGTCCTGAAGTCGCAAGTTGCGATAAGGAGTATCGAAGAGTTCGAGATCGCGGCACTTTGAGTGTCAGGATACAAAGGAGGCAGCATTTTGGGGGATCGAAGTCATGAAGTGATGAATCTGGGCACGAGGGACACACGGTAGAACCACAAGGTGGGCCCATGTGATAGACGGGTAGACACGCATCACCTAGTGGAAGGAGTCGATATTCTATTGACTTTTTGCATCTCGGTAACTCGCGAGATAAGAGCACGGGAGCTCGACGTTGAAACTCATGAAGGGGCGAGTAGGAAGAGGCGCTAGCGTTAAGCCTGGATGGTGGTAACATGTGGAGGGCGCTGACAAGGGAAGGAGCTATACCCGTATCGACATTTCAGGTATCGTGAATTTGTAAAGGAGGAGTCGAGAGTTTTGACTCACGAACTCGTGAGATTGCGAGTTGCAACAAGCCCCTTTGGAATTAGGCCTTGGTTATAGTGCTGTGGTCACTTGGAGGAGGTGGAGCTCGCGCCTAGTGCTATTCGCCTAGGGGAGCTTCCTGAAGGACCTGTGGACCGATAATTTGTGATTCCAATAGGGAATCGAAAGAGTCGATCCAGCTCAAAGGAGATAAAGAACGATCCTGTGAGCGGACATTGACCCGAGGGTCAATAAAGCATCTGTGTCATTTCTGGTATCAGAGCCCATAAATATTTATTTTCTTTCTATAGTAGGGAAAAGAAAGATTTACCATGCCATCGAGAAGAAGATATAGGCAAACACCCGATCCACTAGAGAAGAGGGAAATGCCAGGAGAAAGGGGTAGGCAGGTGACAAATCCAGCCATGGAAAGAGAGATACATAACATATGTGCCAGACTCATGGAAGTGGAAATAAAACAGAGGTGCACAGTCGGTGTTGGAGATGTTAGTGAATCTGAAAGTGAAGATGAGGCTAAACATGAAGGAGAAGAAGTTGCAGCAGAGGATGCAGCAAATGAACGCCTACTCAGAGCTGTTGCAAGAATGGGTGCTAGAGAAAAAATGGACATTCCAGTATATGAAGGAAACCTGGATGTTGAAGAGCTTCTAGACCGGATTAGAGCTCTGGACACATATTTTGACTATGAAGATGTCAAGGAAGACAAGAAGGTCAAACATGATGTCACAAGATTGAAAGGACATGCAACATTGTGGTGGGATGAACTACAAGCTGACAGACGCTGTAAGGGAAAGTAGAAAATCAAGAGTTGGGATAGAATAGTCACGAAGATGAAGGTGAAGTTCATACCCAAGGATTACCAAATTAATCTATTTCAAAGAATGAAGAATTTGAGACAGAAGTTGATGTCAGTAAAGGAGTACACTGAAGAGTTCTACAAGATAAACATCAGGGCAGGTCATCATGAAAGTGATGATGAAAAGGTTTCCAGGTATATGAATGGTCTGAGATATGACATTCAGGATGAGATGAGCATGATGATCATTTGAACCATTGAAGATGCTTATCAGATGGCTCTCAAAGCTGAAGAGAAGTTGAGACGAAAGAAAAGTCAAAGAGGTCGAGGAAAAAGTTATCCCAGAGGAAAAACAGTTGTCCAAGATAGGAATCAGAAGCCTAAGGAAGAGTGGAATAATCCTCAACCTCAACCTGAGAGAGGTGGAAGCTCACAGAGAGGATAGTATGCTGATAACAACACTTTTCCTTGCACTAGAGGAAGAGGAAGAGGCAGAGGTGGAGTGATAAAATGCTTCACATGTGGAAATAATGGACACAAATCTTATGAATGTCCAGATAAGAAGAAAGAAGGTGGTGAGACTCACATTGCCGAAGCACAGAGATGGAATTTTGAGGTAGAAGATGTTGAAGGCAGAAGATCATTGGTGATGAGGAAGGTTCTCTTAATGCCAGAAAAAACCACCTTGGGTTACCTATCCATTTTCACTGTTGAAGAAAAAACCACCACCTAGTTCGACTACAACAGTTTTCTAGCCGAAAACATGCATGAGCAGCTTTTCAAATTTCTCACATAGGGAATGTTTCAGTATTCTTCAATATTGGCTTACATGTTCATGTTATTTAAAGCATATAAGTTCGCATTCACCATGCAGAAAATGGACCAGGACGAAAAACCATAGCCCGTCACCTCTTGGACTTCGCTACTCAGAAGAAACTCCACAGAGTTTAATTTCAAGCAATTTATTGAGTTGTTTTATCACCCAGTGGTAAGCATTCTTAGTGGTAGACCAAAGCCGAGGATAAATGAGGAGATACAAAAATTTTTACACCTCTTGGATCTCACCAAGATTGGAGACTGGTATCTATATCATAATCACACGGAGATCAGGATATATGGATGTGATTTAGCTCCCTATAAGCTACCCAAATACTTGTCTGTTAGAATATTTTCCTTAGAGTACATTCGGAAAATGATCAATTCAGATGACATACACTTTGAATCCTTGAATAAGAAACAACAACTGAGAATTAAAGGGAAGATAGGATCCTTCATCTGCAACAATCAAGCTGTCAGGGAAGAGGCATACAAGCTATTAAAGGAAATGAAGTTTGGCACAACTTTCCTTTGGCACTATGATCCGCATGGGATCATTGCAGAGATTAGATTGAAGAATAAACGTTCCCCATATGTTCATGCACCCAAGCCAGAGATCGAGAAATTTGTGAACCAAACTGAGTGGGAGGTGAACACTCTGGAAGACATTGAAAAACAATCTCCTCCGGCCATTATTTCACAAACTACTACACCGCAGATGTCCAAGGAGAAAAGACCCAGAAAGGATACCTCGCCTTCAGTCACTGAAGTGTCAGCAAAGGATTTCCAGGTGTACAATAAAAGGCCTTAAACCGCTCATACTATTGACAGGTCTGGAGAGGAAGAGACACATTCTACCACAGTAGTCGGGGGAGAGAATTCATCACCTTTCTCAAGAAGTCACCAGATGATGTCTACTTCTTCCTCAAATAAGCAGAATGATACCACTGTGATCACTCAAGCTCTACCAGGATCTGCAAAACTGAGTATTTTTGAAAAGTATGATTTGATTAAGAAGAAAAATGAGATGCTAACCAGCAACACCTATGCTCAGTTTTGGAAGAAAACGTCCACAGCACAACACAGATCGTTATTAGATTTTGATACAGAGAAAGGGAGAAAGCACATGGAATTTTTGTAGGCACAAGTGCCCCATCCAAAGGAAATCACTAATTACAAAAGGGAAACATTTGAGTTTAACACCAGATATGTACATCCAACTGATCAGATGGATTTACACAGGCAGATTGAAGAAATGGTTTTCTCAAGATTCGCCAATGCTTCCACTACTGCTGCAAAATTACAGGTTTCTCTAAACAATGTTCAAACTCAGTTAAAACTAGAGAAATATCATCTTTTGAAAAGGATAACAGGATTAAGTCTTTAGAAGAATTGGTTCTCAAAATTGGGTATGACCCCTCAAATGTGAAAGTAGCTGAGGAGATGCTCAAAAAAAATAATGCTGACATAGAATCTCTGAGGAAGCAACTAAAAATACCACCTACAGAAGAATCACAGGCCAAAGAGATGGTTGAGAAAGAAGGTGAAAAGGAAGAGATGCTAAAGTTGATCATGGAACAAAATGCACAGATAAAAGAGATGGAAGCAGAGCTGGAGAGGTTAGTAAAGGAAAAGGAATAGGAAACACCCATGGAAGTAATCCCACTAAGTGAAGTTCCCCTCACAGAAGTTAGCACAACAAAAGCATCGGCAACCACCACAACAAAACTTCCATCAGCCACTCCACTGACAACACTGGAAAAATCTGTAGAGCTAGAAAAATCAATGGAGGAGATGACCCTACAAGGAACGAAAATCAATAGACTGAACAAAGAGATAGAGAATCTCCAGGAGCTTAAGTCTTCCTACCAAACAAGCTACAACATTGAGAGGCAAACATCAAAAAATATCAAGAAGGAAATACAACAGCTCCAAAAGCAAACAATGGTGGGAAAAACATTAGCAGAAGCCAAGGAGAACATTTGGATGGATATCTCCAAATCCATAAATGAAATCGGGCCCATGGTTCAAATTATTTTTGAACAACACGAACTAGAGTTGAGGAGAAGGCAGACCATCGACAAGATAAAGGGGGAGCTGGGGGAAATGCCCACAAAAGCAAATGAAATAATCAGATTTTTGAATTCGAAGACTAGGGAAGAGATGGAAGGCCTAAAGATTGATGATAGTATGGAAACTATTCTCGAGGTTAAAAGATTTCGGACCAAAAGAGGATTAATGTTGAAGCTGGAGGAGAAAGTCCAGAACATGGATGTCAGAGTTCATAGGTTCTTTAGAAAGATTGAGGTTTTACAAAAGAAAGGTCTTCCTAGTTTATTGGTGCTAAATGACAAGCTGATGACCCTTTCTAATTATAAACAAAATATTTCCATGGTGGCCAAGGATAGTTCCAAGTTTTCAGGAATACAGTGTAGCATAACAAGCAAGGCATTTCTAGAGACTGTGTAGCTAGACCTCAGCATCCAACACGAAATTAAATATATTTTCATCACCACGCTGACTTTTGCCAAATATACTAGAATGGATGAAATCTACTGAAGACTGCTCAAAATCACCATTCTCAGTCGGCAAAGATGGGAGGATCTGTGCAATTTGATCGAATGAGGGATGAGGTGTATCATCTGAGTCAGCTTGCAGAGTAGTCAAAGTCACGTGGATGACTCACCAACAACCTTCCTCAAAATCAACATGAAGACTTCAACAAATCATCATCAGTTCCTACATTTTTGTATCTTTTTATCTAGTTAGTTAGATTTAGAATCTACCACGTCCTGATCATTAATGACAGGGTCGTTTGTAATTTTGATTATAAATACTTCTAACTTGGAAGTATCGAGGGTTGATCTTTACGCCCTAGAAAGTTGTAAGCACTGTAATTTTTATCAAGATATCTACCAGTAATAAAAGGGACATTTCATAGAATTCCTGCATGTTAACTATTGGTGATGTTTACTCTTCTTCGTTGAATGTTTATCTCTCTTAGTAATCATTTTGTTTTCTAAATCTGATTATTTAAAAGGAGTTAAAGTTGCATAATTTATCATTCTATACTATGTGTCTGGATTTTAAAGATCTAAATGTTTATCTTATGATGTTATAATAAAGAAATTCTTAATTGCTTCTTTATTCTAATCGATTTTCTCAACTTTTTTATGTTGTCCATCATTTTAATTATAAAAAATCCAATAGTTGCATTATCTTGCCCTGTGAAAAGACTCTTTAAAATATGTTCCTTGATCTCTACCTTTATAAAACAGACCCCATAGCCCAATGGATGCGTAAACCCTATTTCAGCCATTTTATAAAACAAACAACCCAATATCATTTATTTAACTAGCCTCATATCTGAAACCCAAAACATAGTTAAATCATAACGAGAGATCCCTCTCTGAAATTGGCAGGGCTAGATCTTAGTTTCGAAGTGGTTGGATAAAGTTACCTCTAATAAATTTCTTTTATCTCCCAACAACCTCTGGGAATTTACAGAGCATTAACATATGTCACAATACCTAGTCAATGTGGAGGAGAAATATATTATATGAAGTTCAAAATACTATGTGCATATGAATTATTATTAGTATTCATGAAAAGGAAATTAATTTAGTGTGAGAATCCACCTCACATTTGGTTTCCTATTTTTTAAGGGAGGTTGAGGATCTCATGGATGGGTAAAATATTTCCTCCTTAAAATCCTTGAGAGATATTTCCTCCCTAGAATCCTTAAGATATATTTTCTCCCTAAATATCTTGGAGATCCCATTTTAGTGGATTTGATGAGTGATCCTCTCCATGGTGGTTAAGCCTCCAAATCCTATATAATGAGGCCTTTCCAAGGAGAAGAGGAGGTAGAATAGAGGTATCAAACTTATGATATTGGGAGGAAGCATTTGGGTATGAAACCTATGATTTTGGGAGCATCGTACAAGGGTTGTATGAGGAGAAATTGGAGAGGTTGTTGCAACTGCATCTACAGATTGTAAGTGTCTTTTTAATGTTCTCATTAATATATGCTTGGCCTATTTCCTTCTAGTTTATGTATATTTCCATATGCTTGTCTACTATAGATGAATTAATTTAATCTAGTATTCTAGAGTAGGAGTTTCCTTGTGTCTCTTTGTTTTTCATGGTTTGTAGTCATCAAGTTGTGTGAACGAGTTTGGAGATCAAGCTCAAATTGGAGCAGCGAGGACAAACACCGAAAATCGGTGCATCACACCCTTTCTCCCTCTCTCTCTTTTCAACTATTTGAGAAAATATCAAAGGGATGTTAGTGTCCATTTTCATCTTTATGTCTTGGCATTAGGGGTATAGAATCTGAGGGAATATCCACCTGTCCGCCGAGGGAATTTGCCTATAACAAGATGAAAAATGTCTCTTTATTCCATGAATCTCACAAAATTATTCAAATTCATGTGAGGTAAACTAACATACTCTGTATGATCTCAGGAACTTGATTTTCAAATAAATTTCATTTTCAACCAAGGCTTTGAATGCTTTGAACTTCTTAAATAATTCAAAATTTCCTTTTAGGAATGTAACCCATGTCATTATAGAGTAATCATCAATGAACAACATGAAGTAATTCTCACCTTGTAGTCTTTATGTTCTTGTAGGCCCACAAAGATCTATATGAACAAGTTTGAATGGCTTTGTTGTTGAGTAATCCTTTGATTTGAAGCTTATTCTTGTCTATTTCCCATGCTAACATTGCTTCCAAACAATGTTTGAAGGTTTAGCAATGTTTGGCAAGTCTCTCACTACTTGTTTAGTGTTGATATTTACTAGATTATGAAAGTTTATATGACCCATTATTCTATACCATAACCAAATTTCATCTATTTGTCCCATATAGAATTTTTCTCCCTTGGTCCCATTGAGGATATATACATTGTTTGATGTTCTGTATGAATTTGTCACTAATATTCTTGAGCTTTTTTTCCCTATCTCATAGCCTTGAGATTGAAATGTAATATTATTTCCTTGATCACACAATTGATTAACAATGAGGGGATTATGTTTCAGACCTTCAACATATAATACATTTTTTGTTTTAGTATTTCCATTTTTTATACTAAGAGTACCTTTTCCATCTATCCTTGTGGTATCATTATCTCCAAATGTCAAATGAACTTCATTAACTTCTTTAAAAGTGAGAAACTTTCTCTTGTCACATGTCATGTGGCTTGAGAATCCACTGTCAATGTACCATTGGTTTCATTTGTTTTGATCGTGAATGGAAGTTTGCACAAGCATAAACTCATACTTATTCTTCCTTTCTTAGTCTTGCTTCCTTTTCCAAACTCTACTGGGTTATTATTTTTTTTGCAAGGGTATCTTCTTCCCTGTTTTGTCTAGAAGTTTCTTCTAGGACACTTCTAAAAAAGGAGGCTATGTTCCCATAGTTTTTGCACTTATAACATACAACATTGTAATCAGATAAAGGGGAAAATGAATTATATTTTTCATTTGAGAACCCATAATTACTTATGTCTTTGTTCCACAAATAATTATTTATAGCATTTTCTCTAAAATCTATTTCTTTATAACCAAAATGATTTCRACAAAAGAAATAGCCAAGGAAAGAATTTTGGTACCAGGTCATGTGAGGTCGCCTTGGTGGGAAAGATATTCTAAATATGTCCTTGTTGTCTTTGGAAGGAATTCCAATTTTCTATGGAACATCATTTTCTTTCTTCCAATTGTCTTCATCATTGATGGATATTTTGAGTACATCATCATAGCTTTTAGATTTTCCTTCCATTACTCTCTTCAGTGGCTTTGAATCTTTTGAACATTCATCGGTGGTCATATCAATATGATCATAGCCAATACCAATACTAATGAATGGATTTCTTTGAAAATTGATTATAAAATTTAAGGTTTCAATACTCTTTTCAAACTTCAAGCTTCTATTCAACTTAATAATTGTTTTCTCCAGTTCCTTTCTTAAGGAAACAATTTTATATTCTAGCTTTTTGCAGTTTTCTTCCTTTTCCTTCAGCTAGATTCTCACCACTTATTCTATACTTCTTGACTCTTCTAATTGAACCTTTAGGTTCATGATAGTATTTTTTGTTTCTTCAAGGTGTTGTGACATTTTCTCTTTTGAATCACGATCCTCTTCTTCATATTTATGTAGTTTCTCCTTTTGTATCAAATTATTTTTCCTAAGCTTCTTTATTTCTCTTAAGGCACACATGAGTTCTTCTTCAAGATCCACTTCCCCATATATTTTGGCATTTTCCTCTTCTTCTAAATCCATCATTTCTTTTCCTTTGTCTTCATCAATATTTGTTTGTGATTTCCATAAAGAGAGTTTCTTCTCTATCACTCTCAAAACTATTTTCTTCAGACAAGTCACTAACTCTTTTTTAGAAGAGACTCTTCTTCTGCTTATAATTTTTCTTCTTATTTTCATGATTTTCATGCTTGTTGTTATTTTTTTGTTGATGATGATTGTTCCCTTTATTTACGTTATGGTATTCTTCATCATCACTACTTTCATCCTTTTCATATGGACACTTAGGAGAAAATTGTCCTACTTTTCCACAATTAAATCATTTAAAGGTGATGGCGCAGGCCATTTTGGGGAACAATGCAACAATCATGGAATACAAGTAGAAAAGGGACAATAAAAGGAGCATGCGTCAGATAACAAGGAAAAGTAGCACAAGGAAGCAAGAAAGGAAGAAATAAGGATGCATATCAACCGTTTGTAGGAAGCTATAATGTGGACAAACCTAATCCACTTAGAGTTAAGGTTTTGGTCATAATTGTAATGTGTTTTAACCCATTTTTGTAGTATAAATATGCATTGTAAGATTTGAGGAGGGGGATCGAAGAGATTTTCTAGCGAGAGTTTTGAGTCAGTAAGTATTTTATGAGTAATTTTTTGGTATGATTTTTGTTGAGAGTTGTGGAGCTAGTTTTGGAGATGAGTTTGTTTTTGAGTTGTAACTGAGGGTATGGTCGCAAGATGTGGATATTGGTGCAACCTTGTTAGCCTCACCATCATAAAACTTCTTATCCAGTGTGTGTAACACATAACCTTGATGAAGAATAATAAAGAAGAAAAGATTGCCAGATCTTTTTGGATGTAGCCCAGGGGGGTGAACCATGGTAAAACATTGTGTCATTGTGTGGAATGTTTATTTTATGTATTGCAATGGTTTATGATGAATGAATGAATTTGTTAGTAGTAAAATGTAGCACGCACTAGAATAGTTCAGATATTTACTACAGATAGAAGTTTAATGAATGAATATGGTTATAAAATGGTAGATATGGATTTAATAATATGGTAGAATGATAAATATGACGAATTTTGAAGTAAAATAACATGCCTAACATCCGTAAAGAACCATCCCTTCCAAGGATGCAAACATATGGGTCCTACAACCACCCATAAATCCATCTTGGGTGAGACTCCATTGTGTACTTTATGCCAAATGTTGTCTTCTATTCTCTAGAAGGGCCAATGGTTTGCAGGGTTTTGTTGGAAAACTAAAGTAGAAACTGGGTCAACCCAAACATATCCAACAAATGGTTCTATTGCCAATTGGAACTCAGAAGAAAGGATTGGAGGGGATTTTATAAGAAGGAAAGTGAAGAGAATGCAGTAGTACAAGGCGATGTTCAGGCCATAGAATCCAACTAAGAAGGAGATTGAAAGATGGTTAGTGATAAAAGAGCTCTAGTTCATGCAGAAGGACAATATAAATCCTAAGTATACTCTGTGCCATTATTTGGAAAGGTATGTTTTTATTGATCTTCATGAGGCATTTTTCTGTTATTTTCCAGAACTTCTACATGAGTGGATACTAATACTAAAGGACAATCATCCAAATAATTGGATAAGGCCAATAGAGTGGACTAATGAGAATATTTCATGGATACAGAGAGTCAATAATAAATTCATGCATGTAGTGGATTTTTGGTTAGAAAAAATTGTTGTAGGATTTATTACTGAGTTTGTTGTCGATACTGCAAAGTCTTACACTTCTGTAGAGTAGGAGTCTTTGAAGGGACCGAGAGGAAGTTATATTTTATAACTTTACACATCGATAAAGATTTTATTTCATGATAAAGGAGTGATGACAATGGAGTCAGAATGTTAAACCACTCTGAGCACATGGGGAAGATGGGGGAAGCACTAAGGATGGTATGAGATATGGAGAAGGAATTGGATAGAGGTTAGAAGAAGGAAGCAATGGAACCCATCATGATGGATGAAGATAAGATAAAGGAAATAATGGACAGAGCAAGAATGATGCACAAAAAAAGACCCTGCCATTATAAGATCAATAGGAAAAATAGGGTAGTAGCCAAGTGAGAGGGCTTGGACAATGATGAAAAGGAGGTACATGATCTTCATGCTATAGGGAATATTAAGGATATTCTACACACCACATATGAGAGAAAAAACAGAGGTCAAGGGTTCGACGTAGAAGAAGGATCTCCATTCCAGATCAGAATTAGTGTGGAACCCACAACCCCATATGTGGCCAAGACATCTGAAGAGAAAGAAGTGTTTAGAAAAACAACAATCAGTAGCCGAAGGATTTTAGTAGGATGAGGGTCCAATGGAAATTCAAGTGGAGGTACAAGTTTAGCTAACAGAGGCGGTACAACAAATTTTACAATGGCAGGACAAGATCCAACTATTCAGTTACCAGAGTTTCATGGAGAAGGGTTGGAGTACCCATAGAAGTATTTATTTGGGAAACCAAAAAAATCATTGATGAAGATACAAAAGTAGCACATTTTTCAATCACATTCAGAGATCGCGCACTGGACTAGTATATGGGCTTCCCAGTAAATAGTCCACAAGGAGCACCTACAATTGTCACAGACATGAAGAAGGAATTAATCAATGAATTCAAGTGACCAAGTTCAGAGGATCAATACATGAATGAGATTATCGAAATCAAACAAAAGCTAGGAGAGTCATTTTGGGAAGTTAATCAGAAGTTTAAGAGACTGAAAGGTAAGTTGAAGTATCCTATCACAGATATGCATCATAGGAATATATTTTTTAATTCATTATTTCCACATCTTAAGTATCCATTAAGGAAACAAAAGTTCCAAACTAAGGCCGAGGCTTTGCAAGAAGCCTTGCAATTGGAGGAGAATCAATATAAACATATAGATCCAACTATAGAGGAGTTGAGAGTGGATCTAAAGAATATGACATTTCAGTTGAATCAAAAAAAAGGAAAGGAAAAGAGGGAAGTTGTATGGTGTACCTTATGCATAACATAAGGACATGATAAGAATGAGTGCCAAACATTTACGCATTATTTGGGAGAAGGGATGCTGAATCCCTTACCCACAGGAGGACCATGGTGTGAAATATGTAGAACACATGGACATGATCCCTATAATTGTCCCATGATGGAAAAGTATCAAACAATGCCTAAGGGTACATTCTGCAATTTTTGCAAGTCCGTAGGACATGACGACAAGGATTGTAGAACCTTGGAAATAATGAAGGAGAGGACCTCAGATGCATATAGGATGCAGGATGAACCTATGAAATGTCCACCTATGCAGTTGTATAATAACGTGCAACAATTTACAACACCATCACAATATAATAATGTGCAACAGTTTGTAGTGCCACCACGGTATAATAATGCGCAACCACAGTATAACCAAGAACCACATTATAATACATTGTGTGGAGATAATCAAGGTAACATAGAAGGCTTAAGAGGAGGAGGTCATGGAGGACGAGGATTTAAAGGAGGTAGAGGACCAGTAACTCGTCACAACTTTCAGAAACCTAGAAATTATGCAAGGGATTGTCCACAACCACCAGCAACATGTATGTATTTTCACATAACATATCATAATAGAAAATATTGTTTGACACTTCTGATAAAGATACAGGAAAAGAGGAACCAAAAAAACTAGAATGTTCAATGGATTTCTAGGGAAACTAGAGAGGATGATGGGAAGAAGATCCATATAGTTACTAGAGGTGGAACCAAGATAGGAGTAGATGTAGCAAAGCAAGATCAAAACCAATACCAGTGGTTTAGAAATAATACAACACCTCAACAACATTTTGATGCGCATAAAGAAAATGAGACATTCAAGGAGGCCAGACAAGAAATTTTTAAAGAGAATATTGCTTCTACTTTAGGTACAAAACCAGAAGATGATGTGCCAGTAAATGATATTCCTCACCTATTTGATGGTACCAACGAAGATCATAATCTAAGAAAATTTTCGGGGTTTTGTTTTAATTTGTTGAATGATAAATCATCTATACAAATGTTACAAGGGTTGTTAGAACACTATAATATTGGAGAAGAGATACAAATGGAATAGAATAAAGTAAATCATGTTCTTAGAAAGACAAGAACAAATAGGGAGTTAAAATTGAATGAAAATATTGGATACTTTAACATGGGTGATATCATATAGGACTTGGGGTCTGAAGTAAATGTTTTTCCTAAGAAGACATGGGAATGTATGGGGGAACCTACACTAGGATATTCACCTTTTAGCTGAAATTGGAAAATCAACATAGGGTGATACCAATTGGTATATTGAAAGGTATAGCAGTGGATTTAGATGGAGTGCACACTATGGAAGACTTTCAATTAATTGATATAGTGGATAACACTACACCATATCTAACATTGTTGGGACTGAATTGGGATTTTGACAATCAAGATATCATCAACTTGAAGACTAGAAAAATGATATTTGAATAAGGAGAATATTGAGTCATTGCATCATTATATCCTTCAGAAGGAGGAAAATATGTTGAACCTGCGATAGAGAACTTCATCACAGAAGAGATAAACTAGTTGTATAGAAGTATTTCATGAGAGGAATATTATGTTAACCCAAAAATAGATGGAATGCTTAGTTCGATAAGCATTAGCTCTTGTGCTTCATATTATGACACAAGACTGGAGAATTGGCAACATCTATTACATAATATATCTACCATAATATTTGAAAGAATGAAGCACACTCTAATATGGGTTGGAACAGAGGTAAGAGAACCTCCAACTTTTTATGGTCATAATGATTTAGAAGAATTTTTAAGTTTGAGTTAGAAGTTTTGGAAATTCATAGGTTAACAATTTTAGAGATTTATTTGAAAGCTACACCTACACGTTGGTGGGGTACTCATAAAAAGAAGATTCAGAATTGGTATCAATGTAAAAGATTATTGTGCATCAAATTTGGCGTAGAACAGGAGAAGAAATATATGTAGAAATATGATGGACTAGGATAGCCTAGAGAAGATATAGAAAAATGTATAACCCAATGGATATTGGTACCACCGTAGGAGTGGCCACATTATTTTATTCATACATTGGAAGGAATCCCAAGGAATTGGTATACATAATTGAAACTGTGCAGAGGAACTGTAAATTGGAAAGATTTACAACAAAACTTTGTGATCACCTTTGAATTTGAACATGAGAATCTAGAGACAGATACATCACTGAAGTTGATAAAAGAGAGGATCTTTGAAGAATGTGAAGTTGAAATTTTAACAACTTATCATAACCAGAATTGACATAAAGTTAGACAATTGTTATACTGCTATCATGTCGTAGAAGATGATCCAACAGAAGAAAACTCATGCGACATTCAAATTACAGAAGTTGAAGGGGAAAGAGAATTAGAAGGTCCAAAGTTAGAGTCAGAATAATTTGTTGCACCACTGAAAATGAAGAAGGTAAATATTGGAACAAAAGAGAATCCAAAAATTGCAAGTATTGGTGACTATTGGGATAACCAGACAGTCTAAATAATAACAGAGTTACTCTGTGAGTATAGTGATTTGTTTCTAGCGACATTTTTAGAGATGAAAGAGGTAGTAGGTGAACATGGAGAGATTGATGTTACACATTATTGTGGTCACTCTGGTGATGTCTCTTTAGTGTTGTATTCAAGCTCCCACAAGGACTTCTTGCCTGAGAAAAGTGACTGTTGTCTTCTTCCAAAAAACACATTTTTAAGATGAGTTTGTAGGCTGCCTATGTTATAGGGTGTGAAAATCCCTTATTCTCGTAGGCCACCCACACTTAGGGTGCAAACTATTTGCAGTCTGCTCCATAGATAGGGTGCGAACCTATTTTTAAGCTTGGAAAGGAGAAGAGGTCACAAAGGTTCTAGAAGGGGATCTTATAGAAAATGAGTTGGCATTGGCATGGTTGGCATCCTACTGACTTCTCAGATTTGGTGGGATCATCCTCATCCATGTAACCATCTCTCCTTCTCCTATATATTGAAAGGTTTCTCATGGAAAAGGTTAAGCAAGATTGAATGAAGATTTGGTGAAAGAATGGTGTGAAGAACCCTGCTTGGACAGAAGCTTGAAGACTCTATTTGGTCTATCAAGAGGTATTGGATCTTCTTCATTCAAATGAAAAGAAAGTGTGTGTGTTGGAACCAAGGATCACTGAAATGAATCTTGCAACATCAAGGTGATCAGTTTGTATCTTCTACTTTCATTTAATATAATACAGCGACATGTCCCTTTCCCATAAAATCACTCTTATTTTATAACATAACTCCTTGATCATATGCATAGGTTGACATTGAATATACTTTGCTATCTTCACTTTTGTTAGTTTGTGTTGTCTTGGACCTAACTTCACAAGAGCACCGGAGCAAAGCAGGAACAACAGAGACCTAAGGAAGTGATATAGAGATATGTCACTCATTCCTTCTTATTAGTAGATTCAATGACTAAAACTTAGGGAAAGAGTCGTGTCCTGTCTTGTTTTGTTCTAGATCTAGGTGGATCTAGGGAGATCTGTTAGTGTCTGCACCTACTGATTTGTTCGATAAGAAAATTGGCGACTCCACTGGGGATAAAACCCATTTTTGGTGGTTTTTTCTTGGCCATTTTCTCTTAACCTACCATTTTTCATTCCCATCAATATCTGAGTCTTGAGGAGACCCTTATAGATTCCCTGGATCCAGAAGTTCCCTCAGAAGTTTTCTCTTTGTTCCAAAATTTGCTGGATTACAGACCTTCTTGCACTGCACCCTTCTGTAGCCTGCGAGAACCACTAAAGTTTGCACCCTTTTGTTAGATTCAGTGCAAAATTCTCACATTATGCCTATGTTTATCCTATGATAATCCTTGATTCTCGCACTGTACCCCACTGCCAGCCTACAAACCCACTTGAAATTTTTTTGGATTAAGTCTTTTGTGTCCTCAGATGCCCAGATTTGTTTGTGTGTCTAGGAAGAACTTCTCTGGCCATTGATTGAATGTTTCTTGACTTCAAATCTCGTGAATGATTAGTTTCCGGAAATTGAAATCTCTTCTTGATTATGTTTTCTCAATTTTTACCTCTTGACCTTTTCACAACAAGGGTATAATCTCCGGTTTTGAAATCCGAGTGCTTGTTTGGTTGGGAGCCTTTGATTGGTTTAAAAGTTGATATCAATTGTTCTTTTCAATTTCTTATTACTTGGAAAATTGTTACCCATGTGCATTTGAAGAGACTGGTCTTGTCAGTTTGTTATTTTTGTCTTCATTGAAAGATTGGTTTGGGTGTTTGTTGTGTATTTCTTTTTCGTTGGTTGCTTGTTTTTTCTTAGTTCCACCCCTGTTGTTTGGTTTCTAATAAAACTTAAAGACATTTTCTTTTTTAAGAAACTTTTCATTTGAAAATATTGGCATTCAAGTATTGAAAGAGAACGAATATGGAATTTTCATTGTTCATGGTTGTTTGATATTACATTTCAAAGAAGATCATACATCGTAGTTTGTATTGTTCCAAAAAACTCCTCTTTCCCTCTTGTAAATAGGATTCATCGAACAAAAAATTTGTATCATTCATTCCTATTTATGCATTGTTGGGTCAGAGTCTCACACAACATCAGTTTTGTTTCCGTCTCCTTTTGGGTAACAACAACCTTTAATAATATTGCGCAATTTTAAAATTCAACTAGTAATTTTTTCTAGGGCTCTTTTACACAAACATTAGCTAGGCTAGAGCTTTGGAATAGGTAGTGAGGCACATTCTCCAAAGCATGAAACACACAATAGGATCTTGTGATAAGGAGTGTCAAATTCCATTTGCATCATTTTGTACTGGGAAGCTCTTCTCACACAAGGGTCAAACCTGAGGTCGCATCAAAATTGACAGAGTTACTCACCCTGCTTTGTTGATATCAGTGTAGATATTGCATGTATTACAGGGGTCACTTGAAGGTATACCCACAATGATGAGTGGAATCCTCTTGAGTTGATTTCGGGCTAGATACCCTGCCCTTGCATGTGGATCAGACTGTCGATTGTTCCTCTAGGCACCATTATTGTTGGTGGTAACCTTAGTAGCCTACCTTATTAGGGTCCTACACAAGGTGACTGTGAAGGGGTAAGTCTTCACGGTACCTGGAATCGACTCTGGCCAAACTCACTCGGGCTCCTTGGAGGGTATACCCACGATTATGTGTGGGATCTTGCACCAAGGTGTAAGTCCATTAAGCAAGTTGTCAACGTAACTTTTCCACGTTAGCCTAGCCCCTTCTTGTCTCGTTGTCGCGACATTGGATTTCATCTCCAACTAGTGACTTCGGAATTGGAAGGTATTGTTTGCTTGGTTTTCTTCCTAGATTTTACTAGTGCATGTTGCTTGTTTACCCAAGTTGGCCATAAAATTTCTTTTGTAAGTTTCTAACTCGATCACAATTGACCCTCCACGCCGTTCAGGTAGGATGCAAGGCTTACCCCCAGAAGATCTGTAAGGTTCTCAACCCTTGCCTACCAACTCACCGGAGGGCTCTCCTCAACAGAGTGAAGTCCAAGACATTGCCACTCCACAAGTGGAAAGAACTAACTCTCTAGAACGGTTTCGAATTACCAATTCTTGAGAGGACTTTCGACTTCCTCCCGACTCCAAGAGACGTATTGTGCGAGTGAATTCTTCTGGAGATTTAGTTGTTCAGTCTTCTAGATCACCAACCAGACCTTTCATAGGACCCAAGGGTCAAGATCCTTTTTGGACTACTGACATTTTTAGACAGGATCTCTTTGGCTTAGGAGAAGGCGTTGATATCACTGTCACACCCGAGTGACCTGAAACATTTGATCCAGATGCAGTACCTTTTACTACTGTCTATTATTTCCTTGGTACAGACACTCCACTAGCTGACCACATCTTGACTATCCCTCTACAAGTAGTCCATTACACAATGGTCCCAGATACTACGAGTCCTCACACTGGGATTACTGCGGCTAGCCAAGCCCCCATTGGCACACTGCTTTCGCCTAGATTTACCCCAACACTTTCGCCCAGATATCATGCGTTAAATGCTTGTATTCTCACTCCTACACAAATCACATCCGGGACTCCTGGTGGTTCCACTCCTTATGGGCACCATCTTCCCGATTTCATTCCGATAGTTCCTCCAACCCCTTTCATAGGAACTCTTCCATCCTCTATCAAAGGCACTGATCCTAATTCCACCATCCCGTCTTTCACACCTAATTACCAGATTCCTGTTGGTGGAAAATTTCACCAAGGAGGCCAAACTCAACCCCCTTTTGCAGGTCAAATCCCAATTGGGACACAACCCCCAATTGGAGGGCAACCCCCACTAACCCCACCCTATGGACAAAACATACCTCCATCCTTGGCCCAGTATTGGAATTATCTTATAAAACATAATCCTCAATCGACTGGGGGGAAACAACCTCAAGATAACTCCATCATACCCCCTAGTACAGGCCAACCATATCCATGCACATATAATCCTATTTGGGGCTCGAACACTCAACCCCACACCCCTGTTCAAGGGTACAACCCTATGAATTACTTGCCTCCACACCAACAAGCGAATATTCCTGGATCTTCCCATTATATGTAGACTACTTATGGTCCCACTGGTTTACCGATGGGAATCCCCCCCCAAAGTCACCAGTACCCACATGTGAATAGACAGTTACCTTTCTTAGCCACCCTAGACCTCTCAGATCTGTCAAGGATTTTAAATGATCTGATCTGTCACTCTCCTCAATGGCCCACCATACCGGCCAAAATACCATCCGACATCCCTAAATTCGATGGTAAACCAGGAGAGGACCCGAACAATCATGTAATGACTTTTCACCTTTAGTGTTCATACAACTCCTTGATGGATGACTCTATTCATTTACGCCTTTTTCAGCGAACCCTCACAGGTTCCGCCGCATAGTGGTATATCGAATTACCACGAGGATTCTTCACTAACTTCATCACTTTCGCTATGGATTTCCTCACCCACTACAAATTATCGATTCGCTAAAAAGTGGGAACCGAGATTTTGAGTTCTTTCAAACAAACCAAAGCCACTCATATCTCTGATCACATTCATGAGTGGCGACGGAGACGACGTCTCATAAAACTTGAACTTCTCGATGAGTTGCTGGCAGAATGGTTCACGAAATCATTCGTGAATGACATCACTCATGCCCCATGGGTGGAGTTGTCACAGAATAATAGGCAATCAATCGTGCCCAATACCTAGACCTTGTTTATTCACAAACGAGTACTCTTTATGACTTACTCCCTGATGCACCTCATCCTTCTACTTCTACTACTTCAACCACTCTTGTTGCTTCTCATGCAGCTGACGGTGTGATTGGAACCTTCCATGCCCAACCTCATTTCATCCAAACCTCTAGAAACCACCCCAAATCCATTTCTTCTAATGTTCAAAATACTCCCTCTCCTACCCCTCCCACTGACAAGACTTCTGAGGTAAATTCTATTCAATCTACCCCCGCCGGAAAAAATAAATCCAAAAAAGGAAAGGATAAGACCAAGGAGGATAAAAATAATCCACAAAATGAGAAAACCAAAACACGACCTGTTGATGATAGGGACAAGTGCAAACCTCGATACCCTTGTCTTATCTGTAGGGATGATCACTACACTGAGGATTGTCCACGATGAGCCGAGGTTACTAAGTTCCTTAAAGGGATGACGAAACCCCCCACTCCGGCCGTATTGTCACAACCCTTCCCTTCTCAACAACAAGTCCAATTGGTCATTCATGACCAACCTTCCCCCTCCAATACATCCTATGTCTTAATGTGTACAGGTGATTCAAAGAAGAA
>JZKD02S1702030.1:157815-167969 GCA_000966675.3 Picea glauca | reverse complement strand
CCTTCCCCCTCCAATACATCTTATGTCTTAATGTGTACAGGTGATTCAAAGAAGAATGACATCACACTTACCACTCGAGCCAAAGATTATCCTTCCTCCAAAGAGAAGGTTGATGAAATACCTCCTTCGTTGGTCCAACCATCTCCCACGACTCCACCTACCAACGGTCCTCTTCATCTCGAACGACTGAGCCTAGATATAGTTCTTCTCCCTCCTCCAAAGGGTGTTGTTCGAAAAACGGCTTTCAATCCCCATGCACATGCTGCCCAGAACTACAGTATTGTCGAAGATCTAGCCCAAGCACCGTTCGCAATGTCAACCCTCAAAGTCCTTCAGAGTTGTCCTATACAATGAAAGGCACTGTTGAAAGCTATTTGTGGAATCGACCCCATGGATAGGAATTTAATAATTTCTTACTTGGAAGACCACATTCCAAGGTTAACCCCTCAACTTTAATTCCAAATAAAATTTATTGTCTCCAACAAAAAACATTTGTAGAACAGTTATTGATGAGGGTGCCTTGACTTATGTCATGTCTATTACCTGTTGGAAAGCCATCAACTCTCCTCCTTTGACTGAATCCCACAACACGCTCAAAGCCTTCAATGGCTATGGTTTTAAGCCTTACGGTGTCCTCCCTTCATTGCCTATTACGTTAGAAGGAAAAATGGTTCAAGTTGAAGTGGAGGTCTTTGATACTCCTCTTGATTACAACCTTCTACTTGGACGTAGCTGGATTGATTCCATGTGTGTAGTTGTGTCAAATATTTTCCATTTTGTGCATTTCCCACATCAAGGAAAAGTAGTTACCATTGACCAATTGGCCTTCCTTCACTCCAATGCATGTACCGACAATGTACCATTCATTGCAACCCCCCCCCCCCAGATACGAGAACGTCGGTGTGGGTCTTCTTAAAGATTCCTCGTTCATGGGTACTTTCCCCATCCCACCACCCAATGTTCCACATCCGTTTTTCACCTCGATCAACATGATATCCATCTCTATTCACAGAACCCCTGTGTCTTATGACCCATGGATGGTACCCAACCCCGACGATCATCTTCCTTATGGTGACGAAATGCCTTTGAGTCTGGTCAAATCCTCTTATCAAGCCATTCAATCGACAACCCCTTCTACACCCTCTCTTGGTGATTTATATCCAGATCCATTCCATGTCATTTTTCCCATGGACGAGATGATTATGTTTGTTATGTCCATGGAAGACACCCCTTGGGATGCTGGACATCATCATTCCATCCTCTTCCTGGAACAACACACCATCGAGGGTTACCAACAGATCTCGACCCTGTCGACCGTTATCGTCATTTCTACCATTCTCAAGTCTACACATGATCTGTTCTATGAAGGGAACTTAAGTAATATCTCACCCACCATCCCCCTCAACATATCCATAAAACCTAGAATTGTCAAAAATGTGCATATCGGAGCTTCATGTTCCCATGACGAAGTTGTCACCTACAAGTCTCTTTTCCAAGAATTTCATGACGTCTTTTCCTGGAGCTATGAAGAAATGTCAGGTATTGACCTTGACATTGTGATACATGAGATTAAGACATACCTAGATGCTAAACCTGTCTAGCAACGACTTCGTCTGGTCCACCCACGTAAATCGACCCTTATCAAGAATGAAGTTGAGAAACTTCTCAAAGTTGGCTTTATTTACCCTGTGGCTCTAACTGACTGGGTTTCCAATCTTGTCCCGATTGACAAGAAACAAGGCACGATCCATGTGTGTGTTGATTATAGGGACATTAACAAAGCTTGTCCTAAAGACAACTTTCCTACCCCCTTCGTTGACCAGATCGTCAACGATTGTGCCAGAAGTGAAATATTCTCTCTGATGGATGGTTTCTCTGAATATAATCAAATCAATATCGTTCCCATGGACCAACACAAGACCGCTTTTATTTCTCCTTGGGGCACTTTCGCCTATCGGAAACTTCCATTCGATTTAAAGAATGTCGTCACAACTTTTCAACATGCTATGTCTTACGCCTTCCATGATATAAAGAACATTGTGTAGCCATATCTCAATGACTTACCTGCTCAATCCATGTGCCGTGTAGATCATCCAATACACCTCTGCGCCATTTTACTTCGATGTCAGTTTTACCATATATGCTTGAATCCCCAAAAAATTGTTTTCTACGTAGAATCCGACCGACTTATAGGATTTATTGTTTCACATCAAGGGATCAGGGTAGATCCATTGAAGGTCAATGTGATTCTCAATATCCCTCCTCCTTCCTCACTTCGTCAGTTACAAAGTTTGCAAGGGAAGGCAAACTTTCTCCATTGTTTCATCCCAAACTATGCTGAACTAACTCTTGGATTTACGCAACTTCTCAAGAAAGGTTCTGAGTTCATATGGGATACCACTGCCAACAAAGCTTTTGAAGCTTTGAAAATGTCTTTGACACATACCCCACTACTCTTCCCACCTGATTACTGTTGGGATTATTTCCTTTACCTCACAGCCTCGGACTATACCATTTCTACGGTTCTTGTCTAGGAGGATGATTCTCATGACGAACATGTCATTTATTACTTGAGTCGGAGTCTCATGACTACTGAAACCAAGTATTTACATGTTTAAAATATGGCCTTGGCAGTCTTCCAATCTATTCAACATTTCTGGCACTATATCCTCTCTCTCAAGACTATGGTAATTTCTAACTACAATCCTATGAAGAACATTCTTACACGCCAATTGCTAGGGGGAAAATACTTCAAATGGATCCTAATACTCTAGGAGTTTGACTTAGAATTCGAACGTGCTAAGTCCAAGAAATCCTTGGTGTTTTCCAAGTTGATATGTGACCTTCCCTGCTCTGAGACGGAAAATGTAGCAGCCGATTCATTACCCGATGAATCCCTTTTCCTGATTAGTTCCGATGAACTTTAGTATAGAGATATCATCATATATATCCAGACCCAGAATTTTTGGCCCACTTTGTCCAGCATTGACCGCCATCGAATACGCTACCAAGCCCGTCAGTATATTATCCTCGATGATACTCTCTATCGTCATGGGATTGACTCTGTTTTTCAACGCTGCCTCACATTTGACAAAGCCGAGAAAGCCCTAAATGAATGCCATTCTGGAGCCTATGGTGGTCACATGTTTGGGTATGCTACTTCCTAGAAGATCTTATAAGCAGGATATTTTTGGAATTCTTTATTCAACGATTGTATAATTGTCTTCCAAAAATGCCACGCTTTCCAAACCTACAACAGTAAAATACGATCACACCCTGTGGTCTCCATTGGTCCTTTTGCAAAATAGGGTATCGATTTCATGACATGTCACCCTCACTCGGCCGAAGGACATGGATACATTATTGTATCCATAGGTTATTTTACGAAATGGGCCAAGGTGATGCCAACATTTGACAATACTGGAAGGACTACAACATTATTCATATTCAATCCCATCATTTCTCATTTTGGTGTTCCTTAGGCTATCATTACTGATCACGGTAGCCACTTTAGAAACTTCATGATGTCTGAAATCACTGAAAAGTTGGGTCTTCGCCATGAAAACTCAACACCCTATTACCCACAAACCAATGACCAAGTCGAAGAAATAAACAAGGTCCTCATTACCATGCTTCGACGAATGATAGGGATTCACAAAATGAGTTGGCACACGATGTTGTTTTCAACATTGTGGGCTTACTGGACATCCATTAAGTCTGCTACCAGTTTTACACCATTATAGTTAGTTTATGGTCTAGAATCCATCTTGTCGATTGAATGTGAGATACCCTCCCTAAAACTAGCCATCAAAATTCTCCCAAACACTTCTATCGAAGAAGAACGTCTGTTGTATCTCATGCAATTAGATGAAACCTGTCGCGATGCCACCCTAGTTATAGAAGCCCAAAATAAATGCGTCAAAGCCCAATATGAAAAACATGTCAGGCCACGCATTTTCTCCGAAGGTGATCTTGTTCTCCTTTACGAACAAGATTGGGATATGCTAGGAGCTGAAAAATTTGAAGCTATGTGGCGAGGTCCTTATAACGTTAGACGAGTTTTGGAGAAAGGAGCTTACGAGTTGGTGGACTACGATGGTATCCCTTTGAGTGAACCCAGAAATGGGTTGTACTTAAAGAAGTACTATGCCTAAGATCACCTGTGCATGAGTGCTTGTATTTTATTGTATCTTACTTTTTGTGTGTTACTGTAGTATGATTTTTCGTTATTTGGTCTCTGCCCTCGACCGCTTATGTTACATTGTGCTTGTTTTCCATATGTCGGAGTCTTCGCTACCCCACATTGGCTTCACCGATGGCACTAGACGTAGTACTCAGAACCTTTTTTTTGTTGCATAGGAAATTTACGCACTCACAAACAAACTTATCAGTTTGCAAGGTGTGTGCCTTGGTCGTGCAACCAATAATATTGCAGAATATAGAATCGTTGTCGAATTGTTGATTGATGCTATTTCGCTTGGTATCCGCCACCTAGTTATATGACTCGATTCGCAGCTAGTAGTACTAGAGCTAAGTAATGCCTATGCTATTCTAAGTCCTACTTTATTACGGGTATATTTACGAATTTGACTCTTGGAACATTATTTTGATTATATTGAGTATCAGTAGATTCCTAGATGTCAAAATACATTGACTTATGCATTAGCTAACTATGTGTTAGACATACATTTGGGCCATTTATAAACCAATCACACATCACATGTATCACACAACACAAAATAATCCGATAGAAGCCGTATATATGTATATAACGATCAATTTTTTTTACAAAAAGTTTATGTCCAAGGACCAAAATCTCAAAATACGAAGCCCATAGCTTCTACAAAATAGTGTCATGGATGATGCTCATAATAACACACAACTGCTCGGGCTACCCTACGAAGCCGTCGACTGATAGACTCAGACACACCCACAGTATGGCATTGGTAACGTCTAGGGATCTCCCCAATAGCAATATCCGGGATGTCTATGATCAACCCCTCCAAGTTCTGCTCCACTGCCTCATAGTCTTTGGCATCCCATCTCACCACTGGAGCTGCCTCTCCTCGTCGTTGAATAGGATACGTTCTTGGAGGTCGATATGGCCCCACATTTCTGTCATCAAAAAGAGATTTTTTGATTAGTTCTTGGACAAACATAAAAACATTTCATATGATAAAACTTGCAAAAACATTTAAAAAGAAAAAAATGTGTACTTATCACCTAAATCACCCCATTGAGCATCCTCAAGCAGGGCCAAATCCGGATCCCCTCAGAAATCCAAACCAGCGTATGCGTAGTCATCAATCATCAGCATATGGGACCTTAACCAATCAAAAATTGAATCATTGTACTTGATTATAGGCCCAGCTACGTGTCGAGCCATGAGGTTGCACCACCTCAGCATCCTCAGATCCTGTGGGGCCAGTAAACCCCAATCAACCTGTAGTCGCAGCAGTGGGACCCTCTCGAGGAAGAATGACACCAAAAGTGATCCATACCCAAACTGCTTCAAGTCACCCTTTCGACACTTCGTCAATTGTCTTTTCATACTGTGGAGAACTCCATCCAACCAATTGAAGACCCGAGGCTCTGTACACTCTATGGCATATTGGAAGTAGCTCTAGAGAGCCATGTGTGGAGCCACGCTCCCATCCATGTGTGTGATAGTGAACAAGATGGACCACAAGGTCAAATCTTGGACCCCCCAACTACCAATTTTACCCTTGCTTCTTTCTGCCTCAGGAACACAATACTAGCGACAATACTCACTCATAGGGAGTCCGTCGCCTTGGCCACCGGTCAAGCTAGCTTGGTATCCACGTCGTGAAAACCCCATTAGAAAATAGATATAATCGATATATAGGGTCAGTGTATGGACTCCCACGTGAAATAACTGTTGGTCCACATCCCACATGTGGACCAGGTATTCCAACAATCTGAGTTGGGCTCTCATACCCGAAATCCTGAAGAATTTCAATAGCCCATAGTCCCGGAGGGAAGCGATTGTACCCAGGTCATTCCTGACAATGGCATCATCCTCATCATGTTATGTTTCTCACTACTCTAGCATTGTGATGGTCAAACACCCGCACAAGAGCCATGAGAGAAGAGTCAGCAACTTGTTTCAAAATTTTGCATAATTTTTATTGAGCAAAATTTAACTTTAAAATCCATGTTTCGGTACTCACAGTTGAGCCTTTGGCACAGTGCGAGATTCTCGCAGGTCCTGCACGGATCGCCTGGGAGAATTCTTGAGCGCATGGTCAGCCCTAAAAATGGACTTAAAAACTCAAAAAAATGCCAATAAACACCAAAACTAAACCATGGAAAAGTTGAAGTATCAAGAGCTTACCTTGTTGGCTGAAATGGTTCGCCAAATGATCGCTTGTGCCTCCTTCAATCGAGCAAAGAAATTTGGGGGAAAATGAAGTGTGTTGGGCAATTTTTTGGCAAAATCACAATCAAATAGTAAAAAGTCCTTTTTACCCATATTTATTTACTTTTTACTATTTTTGATTCATTTTTTATATTATTTTTTGTTTTTCTTATAAAACCTAATGCCCTAATAGCCTTGTGAGTATGGTTTTCCGCAGATATGGTAACTTCGAAGTCCAAATGAGGGGGTACAGGTATTTTTTATTTTTTGTACAAATTACTTTTTAAGGGTTTTTGTAGGAAAAGCCTCGAGCTCAGTCTTCGTTCGTTCTCGCGCTCGAAAATATATGAGAACATAACTGTGTATACTTTTTCTCATCTTTTCGTACTTGTTATGGTAACATGAAAACGATGAACCTAAGGGAGTATCCTTTAAGCTCTTTTCATGCTCAATAAAAATGAAAAGATTGTCGAGCGATATTGTTCTCTTCATGCTCGTTAAAGTATTTGAAGAAAACTTTCGATGGGCAATAGTTTATCACTTTTTCAGTCTTGTCAAACTTATTTACAAAAAAGGAACTGGGAGAGTTCTCTTTAAGTGTTTTTCAGACTCTCATAACATGAAAAATTCCTGAGTTTTCTATCCTTGGAATCGTTAAAAAAACATCAAAAGACCCGCAATGGGACCGAACCACTCCTTCCTAGGGTTCGTTAAATATACTCTGAGGGACTCATCCGAAGGATGAGCATACATCAACAAGCATATGTTATCCTCCTCAAGCTTGCGTAAAAATAAAGAGGTACTCGCCAGAAATGGTGGGGGAAATTTTGTGAAAGGGATTTGTTTTCATATTTATATTAATGGCAGTAAGAATCACTCTTGAACATGATACCCCCTATTCATCATTTGAATCCAGGTTGGGAAATCCATTTTTCTCTCGTTCGAATTGCTACAAGGTCATATCTTGGGTCGTCTTTGAGTCAGTGCCGCCAAGTCCTTGGTCATGTCGTTCATATGTTCAAGAGAAGTTCACATGAGCCCTCTATTGAGTCGGCCATCTGCAGTTGTTCACTCTCACTATGGCAGCCTTTCCTTTGTCCGTTTCAACTCATATTCATACTTTGTATCATCCTCAAAATATGTTACTTATTTTGTGTCATTGATGGGGGATACATCAAGGCCCTCCTATGATGAGTCTTGTTCCTTCGACTCCAACTCATTATCCGAAAATGAGTCTTATAAATCATTTGGTACCTTGGAACCTACATGCCTTAATGGCAGATCTCTTCGCTTTCAACAAAGGTTTCACATCATTGATCCCTGATCAAGAGATTCCGCTGAGAGCTCGACTTCAACTCATTCATTCGCATTCATTTGGATTGTACTTTAGTACCTTGGGAGTCATTGACATCAATGGTGATTTCCCTCACACTTGTTAACGGTTTTCATCAATGACCGGTGATCAAGTGGTTTCTACCATGTTCGACTTCAACACATGTAATCGCATGGCTAGATTCGTACTTTCAGGTGTTGGGATTGAAGACCCTGGGTCTCATCTTTTTGATCCAGTATTCTATGGAGTATGTATGATTTATGTTGGCACATAGATCCACTTTGTATGTCACGTGGCTATGTTGTCTTAATTCAAGTCTTCTCACATAGATCCATAGTGTATTCCTGGTGGCTATGTAGCATTTTGATGGCATGGATCCACGATTTATGATTGGTGGCCATGACTTACATTTATGATTCCATTAATTTGTGATCTGAGCATGGGAATCCCTACCTTAGAACTATTATTATATTCTGCAGATGCTTGGTTGTTTACAGGTTTTTGATTAGGTGCGCTCCTAGTTTCTGACACACACATGTAGTTTACAAAGTATTTCAGCTATCATAGATTCCAGCCTCATTCTTTGGGGTGAATTCTGTTACACATTATTTTGGTCACTCTGGTGATGTCTCTACAGTGTTGTATTTAGGCTCCCACAAGGACTTCTTGCCTGAGAAAAGTGATTGTTGTCTTCTTCCAAAAAACACATTTTTAAGATGAGTTCACAGGTTGTCTATGTTACAGGTTGCGAAAATCCCTCATTCTCGTAGGCCACCCACACTTAGGGTGCGAACTATTCACAGTCTTCTCCATAGATAGGGTGCAAACCTGTTTTTAAGCTTGGAAAGGAGAAGAGGTCACGAAGGTTCTAGAAGGGGATATTCTAGAAAATGAGTTGGCATTCACATGGTTGGCATCCTACTGACTTCTCATATTTTGTGGGATCATCCTCATCCATGTAACCATCCCTCCTTCTCCTATATATTGAAAGGTTTCTCATGGAAAAGGTTAAGCAAGATTGAATGAAGAATTGGTGAAAGAATTGTGTGAAGAACCCTGCTTGGACATAAGCTTGAAGACTCTATTTGGTCTATCAAGAGGTATTGGATCTTCTTCATGCAAATGTAGAGCAAGTGTGTGTGTTGGAACCAAGGATCATTGAAAGGAAGCTTTCGACATCAAGGCAATCAAGTTGTATCTTCTACTTTCATTTAATATAATACAGTGGCATGTCCCTTTCCCATAAAATCACTCTTATTTTATAACATAACTCCTTGATCATATGCATAGTTTGACATTGAATATACTTTGCTATCTTCAATTTGGTTGGTTTGTGTTGTTTTGGACCTAACTTCAAAAGAGCACCGAAGTAAAGCGGGAAAAACACAGACCTAAGGAAGCGATATAAAGGTATGTCACTCATTCCATCTTATTAGTATCAATAACTACAACTTAGGGAAAGAGTTGTGTCCTGTCTTATTTTTTTCTAGATCTAGGTGGATCTAGTGAGATCTGCTAGTGTCCGCACCTACCGATTTGTCCGATAACAATGAATATCCCCTTAAGAGAAGATTCTAGACTAATAAGATAGAGACCATATAGATTGAATCTAGTATATACGCATAAATTAGCCCTAAGTGGATTAGAGGATGGTGTAATATAACTTGTTGAAGAATCTAAGTGGATTAGCCCTATGGTAGTTCAAGAAAAGAAGCAAAGAGGAATAAGTATCTGTGTAGAATTGAGGAAGTTGAATGATGCATTTCTGCATGATCCTTTCCCTACTTCATTTACATATGAGGTCTTGGAGAATGTAGGAGGACAAGAAGCATATTCATTCACTAATGGATTTTCAGGGTATCACCAGATCAAAATAGCACTAGAGGATCATCACAAGACTACATTTTCCACATAATGGGGATGATATAAATACACAGTGATTCCATTTGGATTGAAGAATGCCCTTGCTATTTTTTCAAGGGTAGTGGTAGCTTTATTTAAGGATTTCATACATACATTTTTGGAGGTTTACTTAGATGATTGGACAATATTTATCTTATTGAAATATCATGTTGAATTTTTGAGACTAATGCTAGATAGGTGTAGATAGTGTCAAATCTCTTTGAATATTAAAAAATGAATATTTAGCGCACCATTTGGAATTTTTCTAGGGAATGTGGTGTATAAACAAGGTCTGTTGGTTGATCTTGTGAAGATTATTTTCATTGTGAATTTAACACCACCTAAGTCAGTGTGCCAATTGAGAGCTACACTTGGTCATAAATGCTACTATAGGATGTTTATAAAGAGATATGCATATATTACTGTGCCCATGGAGAAGTTGTTAAAGAAGGATATTAAGTTTCAATGGAATGATGAGTGCCAACATAGTTTGGACATATTGAAGGATAAAATGGTGACAACCTCAATTTTGGTGTTTCA
>JZKD02S1702030.1:134562-149138 GCA_000966675.3 Picea glauca | reverse complement strand
TAGTTTCTCTGGCTGCAACCAGATGGAAGCTACAACTCCCTGTGTTCAAGCTCCCACTTGAACCTCTGAGGACCACAATCCTCCCTAGCTCCTCCCAACCACCCTGGAATATTAAATGAAAGATTAAACAACCAACTACACAGATAAATCGATTCTTACCACTTCTTCTCTGTTCTGTAAATCTGGTCTTCTTCTAACTGTTCCACAATTCTTCTCTTCCTTTCTCTGTTCTGCAATTCTGCTCTACTTCAACTTGTTCTGTCATTCAACTCTGCTTCAAGTCTATTCCTCATCTGTTACTCTTCTCTAAGTTTTATCTCACACTACGCATATTTTTAGTCTCACACTGCGCATCTTGTGATTTCCCCTTTCTTACAGTTTAATTCATTTTTCGTCCAGAACAACCAACCACGCACAGTCTGTATCTTTTTCTTTTATCCACCACACCCACAACATTTACAATTCGAATCTTTTGAGGAAAAATAAAAAACCGTCTAAGCAACTAAAACGCCAACTGATTATCAATCATGAATCAGTTTTGTTAATTGATTCGTAACTGAAGAATTAACTGTGAGAGAGAATAGTAGCCCTCCGATCGTATTCAAGTTTTTCTGCACTGTTGGATGAACTTTATTAATCTTTCCTTTAAATCAGGTTTTGGCATTTCGACATTCCTGTGGTCAAGTGTCTCGACACTTCATATTGTGATCTCTAAAAGTTCGATACAGATCTTTTTTGAACTGACTTGTTCCCTTCTCATGACCACCGGCGGTGACCATAGGCTGTGCCAAAAAGGCGCTTCATATTTTGTGAGTTTCCACACCATGCTCCTGTTGATTCCAAGTCAGCAAAATTCCAATCACTTGCCACTTGTCCTATGATTTGACGGTCAAGATATGATTTTGAATTAATAGCTCAGTTCATTTCCCTATTTTGCATTTCGCGATTTCAGCATTCCTATGGTATTGTTATTTGCCTCTCCAAGTCGTGATTCATTAAACTCTGAAACATAGTCAGATCAACGGTCCAGAACACACCTTGATATGACGGCTATGATTAAATCGTGATTTCGCATATCGTGATTTCGACATTCTTGTGGTGAATGTTCTTTTACATCTCCAACTCCCAATCCGTGAAGCTCTGAAATGGAGTCGGATCGATGGTCCAGATCACCACCTTGATCTGACGGCTGAGATGATTTCATGATTTCGCATATCATGATTTCGAGAGGTGAGAGGTTGGAGAATTTATAGACTTTGACTTTCCAGTCAGTGAAATGTTGATCCGTGTCCATGTGTCCTGCCTGAAGATGGACGATCCTCCTTCTTTCGGGATTTTGTGAGCCCGCTTCTCCTTGCACTTTAATGAATGTGTAGGTTCTCCCTGATCCAACGATGGTCGGAACTTATGCTCAGATTTGACGCTTGAGATCTGTCCTCCTCTTCTGCGTGTTCTTCTTGTCTACAATCAGATTTGACAGTCCTCCTTCTTTCGGGAATTCAGGATGGGATCCAATGATCCAGATCTTATCAAACTTTACGGGCCTTCATCATGCCTGATCAATGGTTCAAATCAATCCTCGATCTGATGGATAAGGATATTTCATGATTTCGCATATCGCAAGTTCGGGACTCCTGTTGTAATGATCCTTGACATTTCTATCTCCCTATATCTAAAATATCGATAGAAAAAACAATGAAATGTAGTTTTACCAACACTTTGATCTTGTCATTCGATCATTTTTGCGCTGCTGGTCTTCCTGAACTTATCTTTTGTTCATGTTTTTCCATCGAATCCATAAATGACAGGAATACTCTAATCTTGCCATCAATGACAAGAATACATTGCCTGTTAAACATGCCAACCATCATCCTCTGCCTTCTGTCTAAAAACATGCCAACATTACCCAACCTCATTTCATCCAAACCTCTAGCAACAACCCCAAATCCATTTCTTCTAATGTTCAAAATGCTCCCTCTCCTACCCCTCCCACCGGCAAGACTTCTAAGGTAAATTCTATTCAATCTACCCTTGCTGGAAAAAATAAATCCAAAAAAGGAAAGGGTAAGACCATGGAGGATAAAAATAATCCACAAACTGAGAAAACCAAAACACCACATGTTGACGATAGGGATAAGTGAAAACCCCGATACCCTTGTCTTATCTGTGGTGATGATCACTACACTAAGGATTGTCCACGATGAGCCAAGGTTACTAAGTTCCTTCAAGGGACCACGAAACCCCCCACTCTGGCCATATTGTCACAACCCTTCCCTTCTCAACAACAGGCCCAATTGGTCATTCATGACCAACCTTCCCCCTCCAATACATCCTATGTCTTAATGTGTATAGGTGGTTCAAAGAAGAATGGCATCAAACTTACCACTCAAGCCAAAGATTCTCCTTCCTCCAAAGAGAAGGTTGATGAAATACCTCCTTCATTGGTCCAACCATCTCCCACGACTCCACCTACCAACGGTCCTCTTCATCTTGAACGACCGAGCCTAGATACAACTCTTCACATTCCTCCAAAGGGTGTTGTTCTAAAATTGGCTTTCAATCCCCATGCACATGCTGCCCAGAACTACAGTATTATCGAAGATCGAGCCCAAGCACCGTCCGCAATGTCATCCCTCAAAGTCCTTCAGAGTTGTCCTATACAACAGAAGGCACTGTTGAAAGCTATTGGTGGAATCGACCCCACAGATAGGAATTTAATAATTTTTTACTTGGAAGATCACATTCCAAGGTTACCCCCTCAACTCGCATTCCAAATAAAAGTTATTGTCTCCAATAAAAACATTTGTAGAACAGTTATTGATGAGGGTGCCTCAAATTATTTCATGTCTATTACCTGTTGGAAAGCCATCGACTCTCCTCCTTTGACTGAATCCCACAACATGCTTAAAGCCTTCAATGGATCTAGTTTTAAGCCTTACGATGTCCTCCCTTCGTTTCCTATTACGTTAGAAGGAAAAACGGTCCAAGTTGAAGTGGAGGTCCTTGATGCTCCTCTCGATTACAACCTTGTACTTGGTCGTAGCTGGATTGATTCCATGCGTGTAGTTGTGTCAACACTTTTCTGTGTTGTTCATTTCCCACATCAAGGAAAAGTAGTTACCATTGACCAATTGGTCTTCTTTCACTCCGATGCATGTACCGACAATGTATCATTCATTGCAAACCCCCCCCGGATACAAGAATGTCAATGTGGGTCCTCTTAAATATTCCTCGTTCATGGGTACTTTCCCCATCCCACCACCCGATGTTCCACATCCATTTTTCACCTCGATCAACATGATATCCACCTCTATTCAGAGAACCCCTGCGTCTTACGACCCATGGATGGTACCCAACCCCAACGATCATCTTCATTATGGTGATGAAATTCCTTTGAATCTGGTCGAATCCGCTTATCAAACCATTCAATCGACAACCCCTTCTACCCCCTCTCTTGGTGATTTATCTCCAGATCCATTTCGCATAATTTTTCACATGGACGAGGTGATTATGTTTGCTATGTCCATGGAAGACACCCCTTGGGATGATGGACATCATCATTCCATCCTCTTCCTGGAACAAAACACCATCGAGGGTTACCAACAGATCTTGACCCCATCAACCATTATCATCATTTCTACCATTCTCGAGTCTACACATGATCAGTTCTATGAAGGGAACTTAAGTAATATCTCACCCACCATCCCCCTCGACATATCCATAAAACCTGGAATTGTCGAAAATGTGCATATCAGAGCTTCGTGTTGCCATGACGAAATTGTCACCTACAAGTCTCTTTTCCAAGAATTTCATGACGTTTTTTCCTGGAGCTATGAAGAAATGTCGAGTATTGACCCTGACATTGTGATACATGAGATTAAGACATACCCAGACACTAAACCCATCCGGCAACGACTTCATCCGGTCCACCCACGTAAAACAACCGCTATCAAGATTGAAGTTGAGAAACTTCTCAAAGCTGGCTTTATTTACCCTGTGGCTCTAACTGACTGAGTTTCCAATCTTGTCCCAATCTACAAGAAACAAGGCACAATTCATGTGTGCATTGATTATAGGGACATTAACAAAGCTTGTCCTAAAGACAACCTTCCTACCCCCTTCGTTGACCAGATCGTCGACGATTGTGCGAGAAGTGAAATATTCTCTCTGATGGATGGTTTCTCTGAATATAATCAAATTAATATCGTTCTCATGGACCAACACAAGACCGATTTTATTTGTCCTTGGGGCACTTTCGCCTATGGGAAACTTCCATTAGGTTTAAAGAGTGTCGTCACAACTTTTCAGCATGCTATGTCTTACGCCTTCCATGATATAAAGCACATTGTGTAGCCATATCTCGATGACTTACCTGCTCATTCCATGCGCTGTGTAGATCATCCAATACACCTCCGCACCATTTTCCTTCGATGTCATTTTTACCATATACGCTTGAATCCCCCCCCAAAAAAATTCTACGTAGAATCCGACCAACTTCTAGGCTTTATTGTTTCACGTCAAGGGATCAGGGTAGATCCTTTGAAGGTTGAGGCGATTCTCAATCTCCCTCCTTCCTCACTTCACCAGTTACAAAGTTTGCAAGGGAAGGCAAACTTTCTCCATTGTTTCATCCCAAACTATGTTGAGCTAACTCTTGGATTTACGCGACTGATCAAGAAAGGTTCTGAGTTCATATGGGATACCACTACCAACAAAGATTTTGAAGCTTTGAAAATGTCTTTAACACGTACCCCACTACTCTTCCCACCTGATTACTATCGGGATTATTTCCTTTACCTCACAGCCTCGGACTATACCATCGCTATGGTTCTCATCCAGGAGGATGATTCTCACGACGAACATGTCATTTATTACTTGAGTCAGAGTCTCACAACTAACGAAACCAAGTATTTACATGTTGAAAATCTGGCCTTGGTAGCCGTCCAAGCTATTCAACATTTCTGGCACTATACCCTCTCTCACAAGACTACGGTAATTTCTAACTGCAACCCTATGAAGCACATTATTACACGCCAATTGCTAGGGGGAAAATAATCCAAATGGATCGTAATACTCTAGGAGTTTGACTTAGAATTCGAACGTGCTAAGTCCAATAAATCCTTGGTGTTTTCCAAGTTGATATGCGACCTTCCCTGCTTTGAGATGGACAATGTAGCAGCCGATTTATTACCCGATGAATCCCTTTTACTGATTAGTTCCGATGACCTTTGGTATAGAGATATCATCATATATCTCTGGACCAAGTCTTTCTGGCCCACTTTGTCCAGCATTTACCGCCGTCGAATATTCTACCAAGCCCGTTAGTATATTATCCTCGATGATACTCTTTATCGTCGTGGGATTGACTCCGTTTTTCAACCCTGCCTCACATTTGACGAAGCCGAGAAAGCCCTAAATTATTTCCATTCTGGAGCCTATGGTGGTCACATGTTTGGGCATGCTACTACCCAGAAGATCTTATGAGCAGGGTATTTTTGGCCTTCTTTATTCAACGATTGTATAATTGTCGTCCAAAAATGCCACGCTTACCAAACCTACAACAATAAAATACGATCACACCCTGTGCTCTTTATTGGTCCTTTTGCGAAATGGGGTATCTATTTAATGGCATGTCACCCTCACTCAGCCAAGGGACATGGATACATTATTGTAGCCATAGATTATTTTACGAAATGGGTCGACGTGATGTCAACATTCGACAATACCAGAAGGACTGCAACATTATTCATATTCAATCACATCATTTCTCATTTTGGTGTTCCTCAGGCTATCATTACTGATCACGGTAGCCACTTTAGAAACTTCATGATGTCCAAACTCATTGAAAAGTTGGGTCTTTTCCATGAAAACTCAACACCCTATTACCCACAAGACAACGGCCAAGTCGAAGCAATAAAGAAGGTCCTCATTACCATGCTTCGACGAATGATAGGGATTCACAAAATGAGTTGGCACATGATGTTGTTTTCAACATTGTGGGCTTAGCGGACATCTGTTAAGTCTGCTGCCAGTTTTACACCATTCCAGTTAGTTTATCGTCTAGAAGCCATCTTGTCGATTGAATGTGAGATACCCTCCCTAAAACTAGTCGTCAAAATTCTCCCAAACACTTCTATCGAAGAAGAACCTCTGTTGTATCTCATGCAATTAGATGAAACCCGTTGCAATGCCACCCTAGTTATATAAGCCTAGAAGAAACACGTCAAATCCCAATATGAAAAACATGTCCAGGCCACGCATTTTCTCCGAAGGTGATCTGGTTCTCCTTTACGAACAAGATTGGGATATGCTAGGAGCCAGAAAATTTGAAGGTATGTGGCGAGGTCCTTATATCGTCAGACATGTTTTGGAGAAAGGAGTGTACGAGTTGGTGGACTACGACGGTATCCCTTTGAGTGAACCCAGAAATGGGTTGTACTTAAAGAAGTACTATGCCTAAGATCACCTGTGCATGAGTGCTTGTATTTTATTGTATCTTACTTTTTCTGTGTTACTGTAGTATGCTTTTTCATTATTTAGTCTCTGCCCTCGACCGATTATGTTACGTTGTGCTTGGTTTCCATATGTTGGAGTCTTTGCTACCCCACATTGGCTTTGCTGATGGCGCTAGCCGTAGTACTCAGAACCTTGCTTCTGCTACATGGGCAATTTACGCACCTACAAACGAACTTATCAGTCTACAAGGTGTGTGCCTTGGTCGTGCGACCAATAATATTGCAGAATATAGCGTCGTCGTCGAATTGTTGATTGATGTTATTTCGCTTGGTATCCGTCACCTGGTTATACGACTTGATTCACAACTAGTAGTACTAGAGATAAATAATATCTATGCTATTCGAAGTCCTACTTTATTACGGGTATATTTACGAATTCGCCTCTTGGAACGTTATTTTGATTATATTGAGTATCAGCACATTCCTAGATATTGAAATACATTGACTTATGCATTAGCTAACTATGTGTTAGACATACATTTGGGCCATTTATAAACCAATCACACATCACATGTATCACACAACACAAAATAAGCCGGTGGAAGCCGTATATATGTATATAATGATCAAAATGTTTTACAAAAAGTTTATGTCCAAGGACCAAAATCTCAAAATACGAAGCCCATAGCTTCTACAAAATAGCGTCATGGATGATGCTCACGATAACACACAACTGCTCGAGCTACCCTACGAAGCAGTCGATTGATAGACTCAAACACACCCACAGTATGGCGCTGGTAACGTCTAGGGATCTCCCCAATAGCAATATCTGGGATGTCTGCGGTCAACCCCTCCAAGTTCTACTCCACTTCCTCATAGTCTTTGGCATCCCATATTGCCACTGGAGTCGCCTCTCCTCATCATTGAATAGGAGATGTTCCTAGAGGTCGATATGGCCCCACATTTGTGTCATCAAAAATATATTTTTTGATTAGTTCATGGACAAACATAAAAACATTTCATATGATAAAACTTGAAAAAACATTTAAAAAGAAAAAAATGTGTACTTCTTACCTAAATCACCCCACTAAGCATCCTCAAGTAGGGCCAAATCCGGATCGCCTCAGAAATCTAAACCAGCGTATGCGTAGTCGTCAATCATCAGCATCTAGGGCCTTAACCAGTCAAAAAATGAATCATTGTACTTGATTATAGGCCCAGCTACATGTCGAGCCATGAGGTTGCACCAACTCAACATCCTCAGATCCTGTGGGGCCAGTAAACCCCAATCAACCTATAGTCGCAACAATGGGACCCTCTCGAGGAAGAATGACACAAAAAGTGATCCGTACCCAAACTGCTTAAAGTCACCCTTTCGACACTTCATCAATTGTCTTTTCATACTGCGAAGAACTGCATCCGACCAGTTGAAGACCCGAGGCTCTGTACACTCTATGGCATATTGGAAGTAGCTCTAGACAGCCATGTATGGAGCTGCGCTCCCAGCCATGTGTGTGATGGTGAACAATATGGTTCATAGGGTCAAATATTGGACCCCCCAAATAGAAACCTTACCCTTTCTTCTTTCTACCTCAGGAACACAATACTGGCAACAATAATCACTCATAGGGAGTTTGCCACCTTGGCCAATGGTCAAGCTAGCTTGGTATCCACGTCGTGACAACCTCATTAGAAAATAGATATCCTCGATATCTAGGGTCAGCGTATGGACTCCCACGTGAAATAACTGTTGGTCCACATCCCACATGTGGACCAGGTATTCCAACAATCTGAGTTGGGCTCTCATGCCCGAAATCCTGAAGAATTTCAATAGCCCACAGTCCCGGAGGGAAGCGACTATACCCGGGTCATTCCCAACAATGGCATCATCCTCCTCATGTTCTCTTTCTCACCACTCTAGCATTGTGATGGTCAAACACCTGCACAAGAGCCATGAGAGAAGAGTCAACAACTTGTTTCAAAATTTTGCATAATTTTTATTGAGCAAAATTTAACTTTAAAATCCATGTTTCAGCCCTCGCAGGTGAGCCTTTGGCACAGTGTGATATTCTTGTAGGTCCTGCACGGATCTCCTGCGAGAATGCTTGAGCGCATGGTCGACCCTAAAAATGGACTTAAAAACTCAAAAAAATGCCAATAAACACCAAAACTAAACCATGGAAAAGTTGAAGGATCAAGAGCTTACCTCGTTGGCTAAAATGGTTCGCCAAATGATCCTTGTGCCTCCCGCAATAGAGCGAATAAATTTGGGGGAAAATGAAGTGTGTTGGGCAAGTTTTTGGCAAAATCACAATGAAATAGTAAAAAGTTATTTTTACCCATATTTATTCACTTTTAACTATTTTTTATTGATTTTTTATATTATTTTTTGTTTTGCTTATAAAACCTAATGCCCTAATAGCCTTGTGAGTATGGTTTTCCGCAGATATGGTAACTTCGAAGTCCAAATGAGGGGGTACGGGTATTTTTTATTTTTTGTACAAATTACTTTTTTAGGGTTTTTGTAGGAAAAACCTCGAGCTCAGTCTTCATTCGTTCTCGCGCTCGAAAATATATAAGAACATAACCAAGTATATTTTTTCTTGTCTTTTTGTACTCATTATGGTAACACGAAAACGACGAACCTAAGGGAGTATCCTTTAATCTCTTTTCACGATCCATAAAAACGAAAAGATTGTCGAGCGATATTGTTCTCTTCACGCTCGTTAAAGTATTTGAATAAAACATTCGACGGGCAATAGTTTATCACTTTTTCGGTCTCGTCGAACTTATTTACGAAAAATGAACTGGGAGAGTTCTCTTTAAGTGTTTTTTAGACTCTCAAAACATGAAAAACTCCCGAGTTGTCTATCCTTGGACTCGTTAAACAAACATCAAAAGACTCGCAATGGAACTGAACCACTCCTTCCTAGGGTTCGCTAAATATACTCCTTGGGACTCATCCGAAGGATGAGCTTACATCAACAAGCATATGTTATCCTCCTCAAGCTTGTGTAAAAATAAAGAGGTACTCGCCAGAAATGGCAGGGGAAATTTTGGGAAAGGGATGTGTTTTCGTATTCATATTAATGGCAATAAGCATCGCTCTTGAACATGACACCCCCTATTCATCATTTGAATCCGGGTTGAGAAATCCATTTTTCTCTCGTTTGAATTGCTACAAGGTCATATCTTGGGTTGTCTTTGAGTTAGTGCTGCCAAGTCCTTGGTCATGTCGTTCATATGTTCAAGAGAAGTTCACACGATCCCTCTATTGAGTCGGCCATCTGTAGTTGTTCACTCTTACTATGTCGGCCTTCCCTCTGTCCGTTTCGACTCATATTCATACTTTGTCTCATCCTCAAAATCTGTTACTTAGTTCGTGTCATTGATGGGGGATACATCAAGGCCCTCCTGTGATGAGTCTTGTTCCTTCGACTCCAAATCATTATCTGGAAATGAGACTTATAAATCATTTAGTACCTTGGAACCTGCATGCCTTAATGGCAGGTCTCTTCGCTTTCGACAGAGGTTTCACATCATTGATCCCTGATCGATAGATTTCGCCGAGTGCTCGACTTCAGCACATTCATTCGCATTCATTCGGATTGTACTTCAGTACCTTGGGAGTCATTGACATCAATGGTGATTTCCCTCGCACTTGTTAACGATTTTCATCAATGATCGGTGATCAAGTGGTTTCTACCATGTTCGACTTCAACACATGTAATCACATGGCTAGATTCATACTTCCAGGTGACGGGATTGAAGACCCTGGGTCTCATCTTTTTGATCTAGGCTTCTATGGAGTATGTATGATTTTTCTCGGTGCATAGATCCAGTTTGTATGTCATGTGGCTATGTCATCTTAATTCAAGTCTTCTCACATAGATCCACAGTGTATTCCTGGTGGCTATGTAGCATTTTGACAGCATGGATCCATGGTGTATGATTTGTGTCCATGACTTACATTTATGATTCCATTCATTTGTGATCTGAGCATGGAAATGCCTACCTCAGAATTGGTATTATATTCTATAGATGCTTGGTTGTTTACAGGTTTCTGATTAGGTGCGCTCCTAATTTCTGACACACACATTAAGTTTACAAAGTATTTCGGCTGTCACAGATTCCAGCCTCATGCTTTAGGGGGAATTATGTTACACATTATTTTGGTCACTCTAGTGATGTCTCTACAGTGTTGTATTTAGGCTCCCACAAAGACTTCTTTCCTGAGAAAAGTGATTGTTGTCTTCTTCCAAAAAACACATTTTTAAGATGAGTTTGTAGGCTGCCTATGTTACAGGGTGCGAAAATCCCTCATTCTCGCAGGCCACCCACACTTAGGGTGTGAATTGTTCATAGTCTTCTCCATAGATAGGGTGCATACTTGTTTTTAAGCTTGGAAAGGAGAAGAGGTCACGAAGGTTCTAGAAGGGGATCTTCTAGAAAATGAGTTGGCATTCACATGGTTGGCATCCTACTAACTTCTCAGATTTGGTGGGATCATCCTCATCCATATAACCATCCCTCCTTCTCCTATATATTGAAAGGTTTCCATGGAAAAGGTTAAGCAAGATTGAATGAAGAATTGGTGAAAGAATTGTGTGAAGAACCCTGCTTGGACAGAAGCTTGAAGACTTTATTTGGTCTATCAAGAGGTATTGGATCTTCTTCATGCAAATGTAGAGCAAGTGTGTGTGTTGGAACCAAGGATCACTGAAAGGAAGCTTTCGACATCAACGCAATCAGGTTGTATCTTCTACTTTCATTTAAAATAATACAGTGGCATGTCCCTTTCCCATAAAATCACTCTTATTTTATAACATAACTCCTTGATCATATGCATAGGTTGACATTGAATATACTTTTCTATCTTCACTTTGGTTGGTTTGTGTTGTCTTGGGCCTAACTTCATAAGAGCACCGGAGCGAAGCGGGAACAACAGAGACCTAAGGAAGTGATATAAAGGTATGTCACTCATTCCTTCTTATTAGTGGATTCAATAACTACAACTTAGGGAAAGAGTCATGTCCTGTCCTATTTTGTTCTAGATCTAGGTGGATCTAGGGAGATCTGCTAGTGTGCACACCTACCAATTTGTCCAATAACAATGAATATCCCCTTGAGAGAAGATGGTAGACTAATAAGACAGAGACCATATAGATTGAATCTAGTATATAAGCATAAAGTAAAGGGAGAGATCGATAAAATGTTAGAGGATGGTGTAATATAACCTGTTGAAGAATCTAAGTGGATTAGCCCTATGGTAGTTCAAGAGAAGAAGCAAAGAGGAATAAGTATTTGTGTAGACTTGAGGAAGTTGAATGATGCATTTCTGCATGATCTTTTCCCTACTCCATTTACATATGAGGTCTTGGAGAATGTAGGAGGACAAGAAGCATATTCATTCACTAATGGATTTTTAGGGTATCACCAGATCAAAATAGCACTAGAGGATCATCACAAGACTACATTTTCCACATAATGGGGGTCATATAAATACACAGTGATTCCGTTTGGATTGAAGAATGCCCTTGCTATTTTTTCAAGGGTAATGGTAGCTTCATTTAAAGATTTCATACATACATTTTTGGAGGTTTACATAGATGATTGGATAGTATTTAGCTTATGGAAGTATCATGTTGAAGTTTTGAGACTAATGCTAGATAGGTGTAGATAGTGTCAAATCTCTTTGAATATTAAGAAATGAATATTTAGCGCACCATTTAGAATTTTTCTAGGGAATGTGGTGTATAAACAAGGTCTATTGGTTGATCTTGTGAAGATTATTTTCATTGTGAATTTAACACCACTTAAGTCAATGTGCCAATTGAGAGCTACACTTGGTCATACATGCTACTATAGGATGTTTATAAAGAGATATGCACATATTACTATGCCCATGGAGAAGTTGTTAAAGAAGGATATTAAGTTTCAATGGAACGATGAGTGCCAACATAGTTTGGACATATTGAAGGATAAAATGGTGACAACCTCAATTTTGGTGTTTCAATATTGGTCAAGGAGTTCCATGTTCATGTGGATGCATATTCAATATCACTTGGATCAATACTAACACAGCTAGGAGAAAGTGATATGGATCACCCAATAACATTTGCAATCAGAAAGCTCTCAGATTTATTCTATAACTATAATACATCAGAAAGACAAGATTTGGCTATGGTGTATGCATTGCAAAATTTTAGACATTATTTATTAGGCCAACATTTCAAGATGTTCACAGATAACTCTTCTCTTAAATACCTGGTCAACAAGCCAGTGTCGAGGGGGAGAATATGTATATGGTTGTTGTTATTTCAAGAGTTTGATTTTGAATTAGTTGTGAATCCAGAAGACTGAATGCATGGAAAAATCATCTGTCCAGGATAACCAATAGGGATTCAATGATCCTTCCATTACGACAACAATGTAAGTGAGTATAGTAGTGGTAATTTTGTTTTCTTTATAAAAACAACAACAGTTAGAACAAGCAATATGAAACCTAAAATTCATCATTAATCACCCATTCTCTTATCATCTACATCATTACATAGCAGGAATCAATTACAACATCGAGATACTAATAGATCAACATATCACCTCAGGATAACAAAGATGTCTATCTACCCAACCTACCTGCAAGGTTAAAACCTCCAAGACACATAATGAATGCTCAATTTGAGGATTCATCCAATTTATTTTGACCATTTAAGGTATCAGGACTGGTGACTGTTCTGATGAACATGGAGGTATCTACTCCCATAACAAAACTAGTCGAAACACAAAAATATAAATCGCTAATAACTCAACCTCTATTACATCCAAAAGAGGTAAAAATTCAATAAAATATAGTTTACATGAACTTTAAGAGCTTGTACAATTATGTTATCTATTGAAGATTCCTCAACACTCACAAATGTAATTCTAATTACATCAACAAGAAACTTTCATAATGAATTGACAAGTAACCATTTAAATATACATAAAAACTAAAACTCCTCTCACTAACAAAAGCATAAGTTACATTGTATTTCTTTCCTTAAACTTTTATTTAATAGTAACAACTCGACCTTAGAGAAAGTAGATATTAAAATAAAAGCATATTTTTCTTTCAACGTACGCAATTTATTTAGGTATTCTATGAGTGAAATTTCTCCAACTATCTCGACCTTACAACAAATAAAAGTAAATATTCACCTACATAAAACATAAGTTCCAAGTCAATAATCTTGAAGTTCTAGCCTTTGTCTAAGGTTCTAAATTGTATTGCAAATTGGAATTGAGGATATGCATAAATGTGTTTCTATTCTATAATTTAATTAATATAGAAAATGAATAACTAATCGTTCATATACGATAATAATTAGAGCTTCTTGGCTCCTTAATATATAATCCTGCCAATTATACCCTTTTTGAAAATCAACAAATCTATGATATGGATTCTATTATATGTTTATCTAACTTATAATATCTTATGGTAGTATATATATACTCAAAGTATTATAATTATTATAATTTATTTAATCCACCGGGCTTTCATTAATTATGAGGGAAAAATATCGATGCCTTTCGTTCAAGATTTAATAGTAATTTTTTTTTTTAAATAACTATCATAATAAAACCTTTCTAACATCCGATCCTTCTCATAATGAGAGAAAATATTAAGTTTTTATTGATTAGGATAAGCAATGATTGGGATTCTGGTTAGGGGTAAAAGAACAAACATGGCCCAACTTGATTTAAAACTCCCTCACATTTAACAATTTAAACCCCCCAATCATTTTGGGTCTGTGTGGGAGGGAGTGAGCTAACGAGAAACGTTTTACAAGAGTGAGGAAATGAACAGACAAGTCCACCAAACTCGACAACCTTTGAATCCTTAATGATTTCGAACAAGACTTTAATCGACACTACGATAAATCAATACAACTGACTTGAGAGTCTAGTCATAGATCTTGCATGTGTAGACAGTGTTAAGAAAAATGGGAAAGCACACACCCCAGACGTAACTGAATATCATGTTACTTCACCATTCTACAGAATTAATAACTAACCCAATCATCCATTACTTTACATGACTGTAGCAGTAACTTCACTGTCATCAACCAAAATAAATGG
>JZKD02S1702030.1:52289-109492 GCA_000966675.3 Picea glauca | reverse complement strand
TGTACGATGTTATCTATTGGATATTCCATGAATTTCCAAGGCTCAGTGTATCCTTAAGTATACATTTTCTTTTGGAATAGTTTAAATCATTTCACCAATTAGTCATTGGGGTTGATAAATAGTTAATGCATCATGTCTATTTTATTACTTTTGTCGTTCATGGATAAGGACCAAAGGATTATTCTCTTGTCCATGATGTGGTGTGGAAATTTTTCAAGGTATTCTATAAATTTGCATAAGTGTTTCTATGAAGGATATAGGTTGTTTAGGTAGCTAGACAATCATTTTTATGAAATGAAGAGATATTTTAATGAACAATTCAAGCTAAGACCCCCTCCTCGTAGCATGGCACCAACATATTTGTCAAAGAAGATTGAATCTTGCATTGAATTAATTTGGGAGGATATGTTCAATGGAGACATATGTGATATTGACGATGATTCACATGACTTTAAAATCCCTCTAGATCTCATGCCAAAAGGTATGAACAAGGATTCCAAATTCTACGATCTCCCATTTTGAAAAGAACTTAAAGTGGAACATTTGCAAGATCCCATGCATGTGGTCAAGAATGTGTCAGATTCATTGTGGAATGAATGCAAATGACCAAAAAAGTTATTTTCGTGTACCATGGATATCAACGAAGGATGACTAAGAGCTTGTCAAGAAGGTGGTTCGTACAATTAGAACACCAATAGGATATGGTTCTTCATCGAGAAAATCATTCATTGTTGATGGTGACTTAATAGGTCTCAAGACTCCTGATCACCATAATTTGTTAAAGGTACATATTACTAATGTGGTTGTGATATAAATTAGTTTAGAATTCTTAATTTAGCCCCAATCATTGTAATAGTATTACCATATCCTAATCATGCTAGAAAAACTTCTAGATTAAAATTGTGTGGAGCTTTGTAAACATCCAACATTTTAAGTGGACACTCCACCCATCATCAGGGACATAAGAAGCCGATATGTTGTAAAAGAGTGTTGGGTATGTAAATATAGAAAAAATGTTCGTTAACAATTTGAAAGTAGTCGTTGGCATTAGGTAAGGAAGTTGTTAAGAATAGATGAAAAGAACAATTAAAAATATTAAATTAATAATAGAGAATAATTAAAAATATTAAATTAAGTTAAATTGATAATAAAGTAATAAATTAAAATAAATTAGAATATTATTAAGGTATTAATTAAAATAAAGGATACGTTGGAGTTGAAGGGAGAGAAGGTAAAATACTTAAAAAGGTACAATGAGTACAAAGAAAGGAATAATATTATATTAGAGAAATGGAATAATAGAGTAGAGAAATGAGAAAGATAATAATGAAGAGAGAAAGAATAAATTCAAGGGATATTTAAGGAAGTTTAGGAGTTAGGTAAAGAGTAAAGAAAGAAAATATTAGAATAGAGAGAAGAATATATAAAGAGTAAAGGACGATAATATAAAGAGAAGAATATATAAAGGCGAGAGAGATGTTGAGATTGTAGATCGATTAGGATAAAGGGGTGAAAAATATTAAATTAATAAAAGAAATTTTTAGTTAATAATAAAGTATTGAAATAGATTAAATTAGAAAAATAATAAAGTATTAAATTTTGAAATAAAGTATCAAATTAAAATAGTCAAGTGTTAAAATAAAGGAAGGGTGGAGTCAAAGAGATTAGGGAAGAAGGTTATATAATCAATGAGGATGGACAATTGAAAGTACAATAATTAAGGAGGGAAATAAAAACTAAAAAGAAAGATACTATTGGAATAAAGAAAGGAAAAGGATAACCACTAAAGAGAGAGAAAAAATTAAAAGTAGAGAAATAATATAAGAACAAAGGAGATTGAATAAGTGTTTGAAAATGAATAAGGGGCTATCATATTAGAAAAGAGAAAAGGATATATAGAGGAAATATAGATATTGAGATCGCATAAAGGTTAAAATAAGAAGTAAGGGATAAAATGGGGAGGAAACAATGGGATTAAGAGTTATGAGGTTAAGAAAGAGGCAGAAAGAAACAAGGAACTTGTTTGGCTAAAACAGGGGGGAGGGAGAGGATGGAGGGAAAACTGAAAGCCGAAGGTCTAATGGTCAAGGTGATGAATGGTGGGTTTCCAAGAGTGGGTAAGTTTGTATCCATACTCGCGGTTAAATTTGTTAGGATGTTTTTCGATTTCCATGGATTCTCGAATGAGACAGGAGGAGTAATGAGGGGCCGTGTATAAGATTTTTGTTTGGTCGAAGAAAATAAGATGTCTTGATTTAAAAGAGTGTTCAGGGATAGTTGATTTATATATTTGGTTATCGATAGTATCATCTATACTCTCTTTAATACTAGCTTTGAAGGTTCTTCCAGTTTGGCCTATGTAATATTTCCCACATAAGCAAGGAATCTATTAAACTAATGGGCCAAGCATCGGGTTAGATTTATCTTTAGCAATTCTCAAAAGTTGTATAAGGGTTTTGTAKGGATTGAAAACARTTATGATACTCTTCTTATCCAATAGTTTCACGATGTGACYRGTGGTGGCTTGGATGTAAGGAAGARAGAGGAAAKCMTGAGGAGGAGGRGAGGGAGAAGAGGTTTTASGTTTTGKTTTTTTGGCTGAGCAAAAGGCTTRGTTAATTTGAGAGAGAGAGAGAGATTAGTCATTGGAAAAAAGGKCTTTGGTTAAATGGGMCTTTTYCTTCGTGAGKAATTGAGGGCYAGAAATATGTATGGCATGGGTAATCAAGATTTTTAGGAAAAAATATTTGTGGGATTGGTGATGGTGGGAACTAGCCTTTAGATGGCTACAAAATTAGCTACTCTTTGGAAACCACCATTCAATACCTTGACCATTAGACCCCAGAGCGGTTAAAATAAGGATGGACAATGGAAAGTACAATAATTAAGGAGGGAAATAATAATCAAATAGAAAGATAAGATTGGAATAAAGAAAGGAAAAGGATAACCACTAGAGAGAGAGAGAGAGAGAAATAGAGAAAGAATATAAGGATAAAGGAGATTCAATAAGTAATTGAAAATGAATGAGAGGAGATTTTCTTAGAGAAGAGAAAAGGATATATAGAGGCAAGGGAGATATTGAGAGACCATAGCAGTTAAAATAATAAGTAAGGGATAAAATGGGGAGGAAACAATGGGATTAGGAGTTGGGAGGTCAAGAAAGAGGAAGAAAGAAACAAGGAACTTGTTTGGATAAAATAGGGGGGAGAGAGAGGTTGGAGGGAAAAATCAAAGTTGGAGGTGTAATGGTCAAGGTGATGAATGGTGGGTTTCCAAGAGTGGCTAAGTTTGTATACATATTCATAGTTAAAGTTGTTAGGATGTTTTTTGATTTCCATTGATTCTTGAATGAGACATGAGGAGTAATGATGGGTTGGGGCTAAGAGTTTTGTTTGGTCAAATAAAATAAGATTCTTTTATTGAAAACCGTGCTCGACGATAGTTGATTTCCATATTTAGTTATGGGTAGTATCAACTATATTCTCTTTAATATTGGATTTGAAGGTTCTGCCAATTTGTCCTATGTAATATTTCCCACATGAGTAAGGAATCTGGTAAACCCCTGGGCCAAGCAATGGGTCAAATTTATCATTAGTAGTTTTAAAAATTTGTTTAAGGGTTTTGTAGTGCTTGAAAATAGTTTTGATATTCTTCTTATCCAAGAGTTTTGTGATGTGATCGGTGGTTCCTTGGATGTAAGGAAGGGAGAGGAGAGAATGAGGAGCAGAGGAGGTTTTAGGTTTTGTCTTGTTGGATGAGCAGAAGGCTTCTTTAATTTAGGAGAGAGAGAGAGTAGCCATTGGAAAAAAGGGATTTGGTTAAATGAGCCTTTTCTTCCATGACAAATTGAGGGTTAGAAATCCATATGGCACAGGTAATTGGGGTTTTTAGGACAACAATTGTTTGGGCTAGGCGATGGTGGGAACTGGCATTTAGATATTTACTAGTGTGATTTTTCTTCCAGTAGACTTGGTGGGAAGGGTAGTCATTAGGAAGACAGGAGATGAGAAAATATAAGAAGGGGATGGAGTTGTATTTTTGGGTTTCCATAGTGAATTGAATTTTGAGGGGAGGATATTAAGGTGATGGAAGAAAGAGACCAAGTTGTTATGACCATGAGCCCAGATGAAAAATGTGTCATCTATGAAATGAAACCAACATTTGGGTTTGAGATGAAAGATGCTTAAGGAGAGAGATTCATAATGTTCCATAAAAATATTTGCCACCATTGGGGAAAGGGAGGATCCCATGGAAGTAACTTCAATTTGTTCATAGCAAACTCCCTTAAAGTTGAAGAAGGTAGAAGAAAGGCATATTTTAATGAGGTTAAGAATTTCAAGGTTGACTAGTTTAGAGATAACAGTTAAGGCTTCCGAAACTGGAATTTTGGTGAAGAAAGAGACATCATCAAAACTGACCATAAGGTCATCATCATCAAGGTGAATATTTCGGGTTTTATGAATGAAATCTGTGTAGTCTTTGATAAAAGAGGAGGTTTTTCCAAGAAAGGCTTGAATTTTTTCGACAAGAAATCGAGAGAGGGAATGAGTGGGGTATCATATCGCGCTTATATAGTTATGAAAGGAATATATTGTTTGTGACTTTTTTGTTTTCCATAGATCCTAGGGGTTTTGGGGTTAGGAGGAAGAATATTCTTTTGGATGGAAGGATCCAGAGAAGAATATTCGATGGATTTGGAGACCATGGTGGTAATGGAGTTAATAGGATTTTTAGCTAGAGTTTTATAGGTAAAGGAAGGAAGGAGGTCAAGAATTTTGGACTCATAAGAAAAGGAGCTCATAATCACAGTGGCATTTCCTTTATCAGCTTTAAGGCAAGGATGTCAGGGTTCTTATTAAGGTGATGAATATAATTGAATTGTTCTTTAGTGAGGTTGGGTTTAGGAGTCCTAGATCGATGAAGGATACATCCGCATTCCTTTATAATTTCTTCAGCTTCATGATTCATAAGCTGGTGGGTAATGGATTCAATAGAGAAAATAATACCCTCCATGGGGATGCATTTACAGGCTAAGGAAAAATTAAACCCTTTATCAAGAAGTTGGAGGGTAGGACGGTCTAACTTAAATGAAGAAAGGTTTATAATTGTCGAAGGATTAGGACTTAGGGAAGGTGGAGGAGGGAATATTTGATTATTATTAATTGTAAATTTCAAGGGAGGGGGAAACAATAGAGAGATTATTGTAGAGTGAAAAGGGAGGATTTCCCATTTTTTGGAGGTGACAATTATTGGAGATGGGGTGATAATGAACATGGTTAGATGGAGGCACCCTATGAGAATTAGGGTTTAAAGAATGGGCACGGTCTGAGAGTTATAGATCATGGATCAGGTCACTCAATGAGGGATGGAAGGTTATGTTAGGTTGTACATAAGGCTAGATGTCAGGGGGAATTGGGATGCATAAATAAATAATATTGGAATTAGGGATAACCACTAAAGACAGAGAAAAAATAGAGAAATAATATAAGAATAAGGGAGATTCAAGAAGTATTTGAAAATGAATAAGGGGATATCATATTAGAAAAGAGAAAAATATATATAGAGGAAATATATATATTGATATCGCAAAGCGGTTAAAATAATAAGTAAGGGATAAAATGGGCAGGAAATGATGGGATTAAGAGGTAGGAGGTCAATAAAGGGGTAGAAAGAGATAAGGAACTTATTTGGATAAAAAAGAGGAGGAGGGAGAGGTTGGAGGTGTTGAGGGGTCCTAAATCCCTTTAAATCAACAGTAGGAACCAAACTCGGCATCGACGCCCAATTAGACTCTGCAACGTTTAATGGTGGAATGGTTCTCCAAATCTTGCGATCTAACCAATTAATCGATGGGCTTTACGTAGTGATCGACAAGATTTCTTCTTGTGAAAACTCCACCTTCAGTTCGAACATTCTATTTTTGTATTTTCTCTTATAGGTGGGATCAATACAAGATAAATGTTGGTATAAACCAGCTGGGTAACAAAGGGGAAGGACTTAACTACCAAAGAAGGTTGAGTTCGGGATAAACCTTATGCTCAAGCATGTAAACAATGATGCTTACACCTACAACAAGCCTATTACTAATACATTAACCTGTTGGTGTTCCAATTATTGACTGAGATACGATTATCAGGAGAAAACATACATGAAGTAAATGATGGAAATAAAAATAGTTTCCTCAACTATAATCATCAATCACATATTAACACAACGATTTATTTTTCATCATTAAAGACAAGAACTATAAAAATATTGAATCAAATAACTTATCAATAGATTCAGAGGCTCTTACGTGTTACAACATCCATTCATGAGATCAAATCAGAAATAATTCTTCTCCGAGATCCAATCACACACGCTTTTGATGAAAACCAAAAACTTGTCTCTAGTCCTAAACATGAATTTTCAATTAAGGTAGCTCCGAAATAGTTCTTTACAAATCCAAAAATGAGGGTCTTTGAAACAACCATCGACCTTTGCTAATAGGTCAATCCTCTTATTTATAACATATTATTAACTAAAAATAACTATCAAAAGTGAAGCTAAGTAAAACAAAAAATCACCACATGGCGCTTCCATATCTTGGTCTTCTAAGAGTCATCAATTGATCTCACTTGAGTGGATGACTCTTCTCATACTCTGACCATTTGACGAATATTTCCTCACATGTGTTGGTGTACAAGAACCTATGTTGATCCATTGGGGCCGAAAGGATCTCCTTTATCTCCACTGTCCATGCCCGATATTTGACTACTTTAGCACTTAACTGTTGTAGCACTATCTGAGCCTTGGTCGGGTTCTCCATGAACTGTTGTACTTGTCCTGACACTATATTCACCACCTTTGTTATATTTGCAACCTAGGATGAGTCTTGTTCGGATTTTAATTTGACTATGTCATGCAAGTCGACAAAGTCATCAGGTGTGCCTAATTCTGGGAGGCTGATGTCTCTCATCGCTCGGTTGATCTTGGTCCAACTCTTTTTCACTCAGCCCATTTCTCTTGGATTTCCTGGTGAGGTTCTTGTGCCATTTTCACCCAATATTCGTCCAACTTCTTTATGCGATTGATGTTGCTATCCCTTAGTACCTGAATGTCATGTTCTTCATCTTCTCGACCCTGTTGAACGATGTTGATGTATTCAATCCTTTCCACTTTTTGGTGTGATTTCTCATACCATATTTCCATATCTTTGCACGTCGCTAGTGCCATGAGGGTGTGTTCTTGGAAATCGTTTATTCCTACAGTGAAAAGGTGCCACTCATTTGTGAATTAACTGTAGGCATCTTGGAATTCACTTCTCAAGAACATCATGGCCTGTGTGGATTCCTGATAATATTTATCCAAATGGCATAGATGTTCCAACTCCTTCAGTGCAATGGCCAACTCCTCTTCATCTGTTTTCACTCTATCCAAGGTGGCATCTGTGATTTCCATCCCTATGCTAATAAGCTCGAACGTCTTGGCATGCTCCGTGTTAATTAATTTCTCCTCTGTGGTGATGAGGATGGAGCGATCCAGAGTAAGCCTCCTCCTGTTGGTGGTTCTCTTCATGATGGATTTCCTCTTTCGGTCATAGGAGATGGCTTGTATGTAAGAAACCTCATCCATAGGTTCAAGGATTTGTTGATCTCCTCAGGTAAGAATATTTCCTAGTCTCTCTATGGTGTATATCTATTCAATACTGGGTTCTCGAACTTATTTTGTATGTTGTAAAGGTTTAGCCTCTAGTTGTTTCTCATCAGGAGGTAAAATAACGACTGAAATTGAAGCATCGGGGGAAGGCTCAGTACTTAATTGATAATCGGTTGTTGAGATGTTGATTTCCCACTGTGGAACTTCTTCTTCTTGTTCGCGTAAACCTAGCTCATCCTTCCGGCTATCCACTTGGGTCCCTGGTCCATTGAGCAACTCAGTGTCTAATACACTTTCGACCTCCTGGTCATTCTGTGGAAGAATTTGAATTTGAGAATCGAGAGCTAGGGAAGATGCCTTATCAGGTTCCTTTTCCTCTGTGATATGCACTAGAGTCACCAATGAAACCTCTAAAATCTCCTCATCATCATAGATTTTTATTAAGTCGTGGAGGGGGTTTGGTGCACTTTATCTCCCTGATGTTCTTGCTATCTTGGGCTAAGCTGAAACATCCCTTAATGATCCGGCCTGTGGCACTGAAAATTCAGGGTTATCTCACCCAATGATTTCTTCAAATTGTATTGGCTCTGGGCCACTTGGACCTGTCTGGCTTTCGACTTGGTTGTCGGTAGGTACCATTGTTATTTCTATGAGGTCTGAGTCATCCTGTAGTTGATCGATTACTCTTTGTTCTTGTTCTATCAAGATAAATTCCCTTTCATGTGCCTCAGGTTTCATAGGATATCTCTTGTTCTACATTGGAACCACCAAAGAAACCTCTATTGCCTCTGTCGCTCTGATTTATTCCTTGGATCTGAGGGCCTCTTCAGCTGAATGTTCTATTGTCGTCACCTGTTCATCCAGGCTCATGGCCCTGAAGCTGGTAATTTTTGGGTCGCCCATCCTTTGTACCACCTCATCCCAGTCCTGGGATTTTCTATGAATACTTCATCTTCGAATTTGTCATGGGCGTACGACCAACATGATGAAACTTGTGAATCATGTTGCAAGACCAGTCCCTTTGGATCGTGCTTGCGGAATCGTCCCGTCGGGAATATGAACTCGAGTTGGCTTAGCCCTTGTCTTTTGGCTTGATCAGTATCCTTTACCAAGTAGAACCCTACATGGAAACCATAGGGTATGAACACCCATTTCTTGTCCTTGCCTAAGGTGGCGTTGTAGCCTTGCAAGATGGTTTGATAGCATATTTCTCCCATGACAATTCGGTCTAGTACATGATCTCGTATGAGATGTGGTGCTCCAATGGCCCTGAACACCCTGATTTAGGTGGCGCGCTCATCCAAATACCAATGGCCTACCTTGGATATCATATTTTTGGTTGTCCCCGATAGCCTTCGGCATTCCTTATTAAAAAGAATAAAATACATTCGAGCAATGAATTCATCATAGATGAGGGAGTAAGATTTCTTATACCTTTTTTCCCATATCACATTGAAGTAGACGTGGACTGGGAGTTCTGCAACATGCCAGCTCATATTCATGCCGACGAAGAAGTTTCTGGCACACATGACATTGAGCAAGTATGAAGCCATGTAAAACGTTGGTGTTTCCCCTTCCTTAGGTGCCTAAGCATGCTACACACAGATGCTTAGTTTCTTGGAGATTATTTCTCCCACTTGAAACTGCTCTCGCTAATTGCAACTCTGTATGCCAAAGGCATCCATGCCTCTAAAAACATGGAGAAATCTTTCTCTTCATACAATCAGTAGATGATATCCATCAGATAGATGCATGACTCCCTTAAGTTGGTTGTCATGTACCATCCAGTGCTCCTGTTGGTGAACTTCTTGTCCTCCCTCCACCATGAGGCCATTACCCGACTAGTGTCATGGTGTTTGTAGAACTTCACAACAAAGTCTGTGTTTAGCCGCTTCTCTGGGTCTCTGAGTTTAAAATATTTTTGAACTTCTATAGGGAGGAAGAATCTGACACACACACCATTGTCATCCTTGATTAAACACTTTTGTGTGTCTGTGTGGTCGATGAGCCACTTCAAGACTTCTATGCAGGGAAAGATGGGTGTTATGCTTGCCACCATATGTAGGTACAACCATTGGATGTTTGGGAACACCTGGTCATCGAGTGCTCTTACGTCTGGATCATCGTGTGGGACATATTCTGGGTACTCCTCTCGACTGATCTTAGTAAAGAGTTCTCCCCAATGTGGGAGTGCCATATTGGATCCTTTGCTTGCCTATGTATTGCTAAAGGTCGTAGGCTGGATGAAAACCTTCTTCGTTGCTGTCTTAATGAGAGGTTCCGGCCTTGGGGTGTATTCCAATTGTTTTGCGATCCCTGGAGAAGGGACTTTGCCTACCTATGGTTCTTTCAACTTCGATGCCCTCGGCGATCATCTAATGGTTGGATTCCTTGGCGACATTGTTCCTCCAACTTAAAATAAAATTTCAAAGACTATGTAAAAACAAAAACTGGATAAAAACATATAAATTATAGCCATGTAAAATTTACAGACTCAAATACATACCTTTGAGTATTGTTAAAACCTGGTTATTTTGATAATCACAGAGTTGATATATCATTCGAGTCGCTCATATTGATCCTTCAGATTCTCCGGAATTCTCTTATGCGCATAATGATTTCGTTTACAATGGCTCAATAGAATTTAAACAAGGAAGAAATTATTGTGTCGCATCGGCCATTCAATTTAGGTTATGAGTAAAATTTTAACAAATCTTCCGCCGAATCTCTATAACTTAAATTCATCGTGGGTTGACGACAGAGGAGCAGGTGGTGGTGTGGTCTATCAGTGATTGTAAATAGCTATTTTAATTGGCGCACGAGGTAGCAAATAATGCGGGATTGGGCATTAATTATCTCGTTAGATTGTCAAAATATGATCGTATATAATGCTCAATTGTCCCATCGTGTCGCTCTCTCAGTGGGTGGATCGGGGATGAGGGGTGTACTATGAACGTTTTCATTGATAACCTCCTGCAAAAATTTTCGAAGCCGATTGATTTTACCATACATTGCTGATGTGGCAACGCTTACTTGGAGGTGTGACTCAGACTTAGGGGGCCAAGGATAACTTGGGATAGCACTAGACCATACGACCCTCTTACCTGGTAAAGACACGTGGCATTGACGATCGGTGACTTAATTCACGTGTATTAATCTGATTCAGGACTTTCCTTAAGTTATTCATTGTAAAACAAACCTTAGCTTGTCGATGCCGAAAAGTATCTAGGGTCGTCGATCGATGATAAACCTATTAGAGAAAAAAAAATTGGATTAGTACCCTCGAAAAAGTCCTGATGCTGAAAACACATCGGGGATTGACGATTGGGAATAAATGTTACCGCAGTCAGAATGTTTGTTATGATCCTTTTAGTCTTTTCCCGATTCTGATAAGCGCATCAGGCATCGGCTATCGACGATGTCTTTCCTTTTTTCATTAAAGTCTATCCCATAATGCCTTTTACCGATTCCAAAGGGTAATTAGTTATCGGTGATATCTTTATGTGCAAACCAAAACTTCCTTATGTCTATGCTGATGCAGATCGGCACTCGACGAACACAGTTTTCTGAGTGGTTCTTTTTCCTTATTTGAATTACTTCTAATGCTGACCCTGAGAACGTTCGGTGGAGTGTTTGGTTGTTAATTCTTTATTCTGTTGTTTAAGGTCATTTTAGTTATGGGCTTTCACAATTTTTAAGCAAACCTGAATGGGTGATGAGAAACATGAAAATAAGCAGGGACAAATCATTCTCAAAATTGAAATAACTATCAAACAGTGCAGAAGACCAAGTGGTACCCAAAAAAGTAAAAATTTGACAAAGGCTTTTTTAGGGTGTGTTGAGTGCTCAACAAATGGAGACTTATTGGGTGAAAGTAGAATCTTTGTTCCTACCTCGAGCTCCGGTGATGCAAAAGCCAATTAATAACTTAACTAGTTTCTATCAGAGCCTCTTTTATCCTTGCATTTGAAATTCCCTAGTTGGTGCATTTGGGCCTGCCTGTGGGGTTTTCAACCTTTATTACACCTTCGTTTTCTATAACTCTAATTCATGCCCCCTTTGAAAAGAGTCAAGTAAAGCATTCACTGGAACTAGGCCCTTTAGTTATCCTAATTCACTTGCTGCGTTGTTTCTTCACTTCCAACGAGCCTCCATAGCCCCAGTGGAGTCACCCCGACATCAAAGACAGTGCTCCGCTGCCAGCAAGTGTCCATAGCCCCGATGGAGTTATCTACATACCCTCTCCTACTGTGCGCTCATTTGATATAGTTTATTTTATTTTGGCAGAATGTCATGAGCGAGTGGGAGAGGAGGACGTCTGTTATTTGCAAAATGAGATGGTTAAGGTGAATTTTTTTCTAGCTTTATCTCTTAGGTACATGTAGTCATTTCCATATTACCACCTTTCCCTTAATTTTTTACTAGACCACCAGGAAGAAACTTCATCATTTTCCCATGGTTTTTCATCTGAAGGTTAGATAGAAAACCTTTTAAAACAACCGCAGGTCTCCTAATGCTTCTTGTGTTGTATGTGAGCGGTGAGTTAGGAACAAAGCTCATCATATCATATGAATTGAGGTCAACCACTACCTCTATAAACACAAGATTCAAAAGCGCGTAAGTAATATAGCTAGAAACAAAGACAAAAATGCATTTCACAATTGAACTATCCAAAACATCATGAAAACACACACACACATTTTTTTTTGTTTTAGTGAAAATATTTTTTTAGGGCTTGGCCATTCATCAAGAGGGTGTCAGGTTCCCCCCTCGTATTCTGCAACTGATATGTTCCTACCCCAATCTTCTTGACCACCGGGAAAGGTTTGAGCCATAGATTCTGAAACTTAGAATTTTTTCCATTTGGCTCATTTTCTCTATCCCATTTTAAGACTAAGTCTCCCACTTCAAAATTCTTCTCTTTAGCCTTATGCTTATCAAACCACCTTCTAACTATCTATTGATGAGCTATGAAATTTTATTTTTCTTTCTCCCTTCCTTCTTCCAACATGAGGAGGGTATCCATTCTTTGTTGTATGACTAATGAGGGTTGTCCTCTCGAATCCTGAGCAAGTTGAAGAGATGGAAGCTATAGTCTATTCGGGACAATGGATTCATGTCCGTATACCAGAAAGTATGGGGAATTTCCTATGGCTTCCTTGGGTGTTGCTCTATCATCCCATAAGGTGTTATGGAGTGAACTGTGCCAATTCCTCTGATTGTCTGCAACTGTTTTCTTTAGTATCCTCACTAGGTTCTTATTGGTTGATTCTGCCACTCCATTCCCATGTGGATAGTAGTTTGTAGAGTATCTAATTATGATTCCTTTGTATAGAGAAAAAATTGTTAATAGGGTGGAATAAAAGTAAGCGACATTATAAAAAACAAGGAAAAAAGGCACACTGAACCTTGTGATCAGTTGTTGTTATATGAATTGGATCACCACCTTTTCGTTTACATGAGCCAGAGGGATGGCCTCTACCCATTTCGTGAAATAATATGTGTGAGTTAGTATGTATCTGTATTTTTTTGAATAAAATGGTGTACTTTCTCCTATGATATATAACCCACATTCCTCGAATGGCCTGTAAAAGGCCACACATTGGAGTGGGATAGATTCTCTCCCCCCCCCATGCTTATTTGATAAGTTTTACAGTTTCTAGCATATGTATGAGTGTCCCTAAATAGAGTAGGCCAATAATATCCATCTCTCAGTATTTTATGAGCATTGGTGTTTCCTGCTAAATGTCCACCTGCAAGACCATCATGGAGCTCCTTCAGAACTTTGTCTACATCTTCACATTCGAGACATCTTAAAAGTACCCCATCATAATTAACACGGAAGAACACGAAATTAACCTGAGGGCTCTCCTTTCCCTAGGATTTATGTTTTCTGGGAAAGTTCCATGATGCAGGAGATAAGTCAGTTTCTCATACCAAGACTCCTTCCCTGGGGAGACATATGAAGTTTCACCACACCATAATGCTAATTCATTCTCCCATCGGTGGTCTTCGTTTACATGGTCATGGGATTCAGCTACTAGTTTGCATAACCCTTGTCCTTTAACCATCTTAGAAAGTTTTATATCTAGATCAAATTCTTGGACTACCACCATCCAATTTCCTCTTCTTTCCCTCATCTACTGTTGACTGAATAGGGATCGAACTGCAAGGTGAGGCACAATGACTTTAGTATGGTTCTTAAGGATGTAATACCTTAAGTGTTTCACTGCCTTTTATAGCGCATAAGTCTTCTTGTCTATAGCAAGGTAATTTAGTTCGGCCCCTTGGATATTAGTGCTCATGAATGATACTGGGGCCTCATTTTTTTCATCATCCTTCTAATTCAATACTAAAGCTAATGATTGGTCAGAGGTGAAAGTATAGAGGAGGAAATATTTGTTAAAATCGGGAATTAGCAACACTGGGGCTTGAGATATTGCAGTCTTAATATCGTTGAAAGCACGCTTTTGTTCAGCGTCCCACTTAAATTCAACATCTTTACTGATCATTTTTTGTAAGGGTTTGATCGTTTTAGTGAAATTGGGGGTGAATTTCCTCACAAAATTGATTTTCCCAAAGAAGGATTGCATATCCTTTTTGTTGTGGGGTAATGGAAGTTGAGATATATCTTTAATACATTCTGGGTCTATGTTAATTCTTGCTTGGGATATAATGTGGCCTAACAACTTACCTTCCTCGACATCAAAAATAGTTTTCCTAGGGTTTAAGGATATATCATATTTCCTACACCTTTAAAAAATATGGGTTAAGTGTTGGATTTGATATTCTTTGTTCTTTGAATACATAGTCACGTCGTCTAAATAGACTAAAACAAACTTGTTGATTAGTCCCCAAAACACTACATCCATGGCCCTTTGGAAGGTCGCCCCTACATTGATTAACCCAAAGGGCATACATCTATAAGCAAATGTTCCCCACTTGGTTCGGAAGGTAGTCTTCAAATGGTCTTCCTCTAAAACTAGAACTTGGTTGTAACCTAAAAAATTGTCCATCGTGAAGAAAATATCGGAGCCAGACATAGTCTGCAAGAGTTGCTCCATTGGTGGGACTGGGTAGTTTTCCTTTTCTGAATCTCTGTTGAGGTTTATGAAATCTACATACAGGCGGATCTCCCAAGAATGTTTCCTCAGATGAACCAAATTTGCTACCCATGCAGAGTGTCTAACCTAGAAGATAATCTTGGCATCTAGTAGTTTCTTTAACTCCTGACACATGAGAGGATCTAAGGATGGGTGGTACTTCTGGAGCTTCTGTTGGAAGGGTTTCACTTCAGGCTTTAATGGGATAGTATGTTGAATTATAGAAGTATCATAAGTTTTAAGATATCGGTAGCACCAAGAAAAAACATCTTGATATTGTATGAAAAGTTTGAGATAGGACTTCCTTTCCTCTTTAGATACCGTCTTGCTGAGATTTATATTCTTGGGGTGTTCCAGGGTTCCTAGATTTATAGTTTCATGCATGGAATAAGAACTCCCCATCTTTGCGTTCTTTGACCCTTTAAATCTTTCCCTCAGGTCAAAAAGGTTTTCTAAATTGGCCACTTCCTTTGGTATCATGTGAGACCTTGGTTTGTCAGTGAGTTGATCTGTATGAGGTTGGTTTCCGCTAATTTCTCCTGGAATACTTCATCATCAATAGCCAAGTCTTTAAAATTATCCTGATAGGTCAAAAAGTTTATGATCTGTTCATCTCCCTCAAATACGTTCCAATTAAAAATATTATTGGGCATCGATGATTTGTATAGTAGCACCACAGTGAACTAAGAGGCTTCATAGTATTCTAGAGGTGATAGCCTTGAGGCAACGGTGGCCATGGAATCAGTAAGAGTGTTCTTTGTTCTGGGGATCACTGTAATGTTGAAGGCTTCAAAATGTTCTATTAGTTTGTGTACTTCCTGCTGGTAATTCCTCGGGTGGGGAGAGTTACAATGTATAGTGTCCCTTACTTGTCTAACGATGATTTCATAATCTCTAAAAACTTTCAATTATTTAACGTTTAAGTCTATGGATTTATTCAACCCTTGTACTAGAGTTTCATACTCATCGATGTTGTTTGTGCATTCAAATTCTAGTCTACATGACAGGAAACTTAGTTTACCTTTTGGGTCAATGAGGATGCACCTTGCCCCTGACCCTTCTTGTAATTTAGATCCATCGAAGTATAAGGTCCACATTTGTGAGAAAACACAATCAACTTCCCTTTTTATACCATTTTCCTCCTTTTCTCCTATATTTTCCATGATTTCTAACATCGGTTTCTGACAGAAGAGGGTTTTCGCCGTCTTCATTGGAAAATTTTCTTGAAAACGTATTTTAGAGTTTTGAGTAAGAGGGACATCAGATGAGAGGGGGGAGAAATTCCTGAAATCGGAATCACATGAATAATTTCCTAGAATGGGTAAATATGTCGATGAGGGTTCGTTAAGGGTTTCTAATTCAGTGACAGTATGTTTTAGATATATTTCCCTATCAATCCTGATCATATTCGGGTGTTATTTTAATGGTAACCAAAGGTGATCCCAATCTGTACTAAAGTATCTATTTAACTTCTCAGACCAATCTCGACTTAATAACAATCCATAAGCTTCTGGGATATCTACTACAATTATGTCAATTACTTGAACAAATTTGGGGTGTGTCGTTATTCTGATCATTACATCTTTGAGCTCTCCCATAACCTTCACCTGGGTTTTGTCCAGTTTTATTACATGTTTATCACTTTTGAGAGGAACTATGTTTAATTTTTTTCAAATGGACAATGGTATAACATTGGAGGATGCTCCTGAGTCAACCAAACAACTATGGAGGTTTTTTTTGAAGACTTCAAATGTCAAAAGGAACGGTGGGACAAAATGTTTTACCTTCTTATCTTCAGAGCAGGCGTTCACAGTTGGTTTATTTCTTAGATATGTGGGGGTTATATTTTCTCCTTGGTCAGTACTTGTTGTAGGATTTTCTATTGATTTCAATGCTTGTAACATAAATTCTTTTTGTTGAGGGAGTCTACACATGTCCATGACCGATATATTTGCCTTCAAAGTTTTCAAGTCTTCTACTATGTTGTAGTCTAGCTTGGGATATTCTCGTGTATGGATGTTTATAGGGTTTGTTCGGGGGAAAAAAGGTTATTTCGGGTGATTGAGAGGTGGTCTTCCTCTCAAAGTTTAGGTCCTGGTGAGGTCGTTTAAGATAGGTTGATCACTACTTTGTGTTTTCATAGCCAAGACTTATGCGGGTGGTTCTTGAACCTCAAATAGGTCATCGAAAGGCATTGGTAGGTTAGGGTCCCATATCAACATGGTTGTTTCTTCTGGTGGATCAACTTCTTCCTGATCGACAATATTCATAGTTGAGTCACTTGATTGTTTGGTCAGGGAAACATCATCTAGGAACTGGTTGGCCATCAAATTCATGGCATGCACCCATTGTGGCAGTCTCTTTCAGAGTGTTTATCTTGGTGATAGGTACAAAAAGAGTCAGATGCTACAATTCCCAGATCGATGTTTAAGTTAGTTGGAGGAGGTTCAATCGCTTTGAATGTGGATTTATTTTGAAAAGGGGTTTATAGGGCCTCTGGCCTTGGTTCCCTTCCCCTTCATTTCTTTTCATGTCTATTATTTCATTTGACAATTTCTTAACCATACGTTGTAGGTATTCTATGTCTCCACTTCCCTTTTCGGGACCTTGTTATGTTTTTTTCCCTGGGGGTCTATTCAACATGATTCCTCTCCTGGGAAGAGGTTGAATTTCATTCTTAACTAGTGAAACCTGGCCTTCTTTACATCCCTTCATTTGGAATTCTATTGTTTTGGCTTCTTCAAAATTCTCAGCTAAGGTTGCTTTGGAATCCTTCTTCACGAACATGGAAATAGAAGTTGGGAGAGCATTAACATATACTTCGATTTGCAACTCCTGAGTGCATTAAGCTTTGGGTTGGAATTTTCTTAGGATGGTGGTGAAATATTGATTAAAGTCTTTAACCTTCTCATAGTGGCGGTAAACAACTCGGCCATCAAAGCTCTTGTAGTGGTTTCTTCTACAAATTTATCCAAAAAATCCTTTTGAAAGTTTGTCCAACTAGTTATGGATCCTATAGGTAAGTTGAAATACCACGTGGAATCTGAATTCTCAAAAGTATAGGGGAAAATCCTACATACTACGTCTTCATGTTGGACATTCATCAGTCTAATAGCTAGTATGAATTTCTTGATATGGTCTTTAGGATATCCTGAGGTTTCAGCGTCAAATTTAGGGAGTAACTTTTCTGGATGTCAGGGAAGGTTATGTACTCATCTAGGGATGGCCATAGCATCTCTGACCAACCAATTTTAATTATTCTGAGGTGGGATTCCCCTTTATTCATTATGATCAATGTTATCTTCCATGTCGTTTGATCTCGAAACTGAGCATTCAGAGTTGAACCCTTCCTCGTCGAAAAAATCATCGGACTCAGAGCAGTTGTCGACAGGTGTTTCAGGGATTAGATTAAGAGGATGTTCAATTTTGGTGAGGGATAAATATATCAGGTCTTCTACTGTGTGCACAAAAACCTGGTCGGGGGTATCGACCACTCATCTTATTACTTGTTTTCTATGAGGAAGTAATGGAGCTAAAGGAAACACTTTGATCTATCGGGTGTAAGCTCTTGTGATTCTACTGAACTGGTTCAACTCTTCGTGAGGAAGAGCCTAAGTTATCTCAAGAAATAGATGTTCATCCTCTTGCTGGGGTGAGTTACTTATTTCAGGAGTACTCAGTGTTTGTGGTTTTTCTTGAGAATGACTAGCCATGCATGTGGGTTGTTTTGAATCTACAGGCTGTTTAAAAAATTATGTAAAAATTTTTGTCTCCCATTCTTACCCAGGCCCTCCTTATAGTGCAAATTCATTTGGGGGGTCCTAAATACTTTTAAATCAACAGTAAGAACCAAACCCGCCACTGAGGCCCAATTAGACTCTACAACGTTTAATGGCGTAATGGTTCTCCAGATCTTGTGATCCAGCCAATTAATCGATGGGCTTTACATAGTGATTGACATTATGTCTTGTTTCGAAAACTCCTCCTTCAGTCTGAAAAGTTCTCCTTTTGTATTTTCTCTTATAGGTGGGACCGATACAAGATAAATGTTGGTATAAACTAGTTGGGTAACAAAGGGGAAGGAATTAACTACTGAAGAAGGCTGAGTTCAGGATAACCCTTTTTCTCAAGCATGTAGACAATGATGCTTACACCTACAACAAGCCTAGTGCTAATACATTAACTTGATGGTGTTCCAATGATTGACTGAGATACGATTATCAAGAGAAAACATACATGCAATAAACAATGGAAAGAAAAATAGTTTCCTTAACTCTAATCATCAATCACATACTAACACAACAATTTACTTTTCATCATTAAAGACAAGAACTATAAAAATATTGAATCAGATAACTTATCAACAAATTCAGAGGCTCTTACTCGTTATAGAATCCATTCATGAGATCAAATCAAAATAATTCTTCTTTAGATCCAATCACACACGCTTATGATGAAAAAAAAAAACTTGTATTTGGTCCTAGATAGGACTTATCAATTAAGGTAGCTCTAAAATAGTTATTTACAAATCAAAAAATGAGGGTCTTTGCAACAACCATCGACCTTTGCTAACAGGTTGATCCTCTTATTTATAACATGTTATTAACTAAAAATAACTATCAAAAGTGCAGCTAAGTAAAACAAAAAATCACCACATTGTGCTTTCATCTCTCAGTCTTCTAAGAGTCATCAATTAATATCACTTGAGTGGAGGGGGTTCACTACACTTTCTCTCCCTAATGTTTTTTCTATCTCGGGATAATCTGAAATGTCCCCTAGCGATCCGGCCTATGGCATTGAAACTTCAGGGTTATATGACCCAGTGATTTCTTCACTTTGTATTAGCACTGGACCACTTGGACCTGTCCATCTTTTGACTAGGTTGTCAGCAGGGACCCTTGTTATTTCTACGAGGTTTGGGTCATCCTGCAAGTGATCGATTACTCTCTATGATTTTTCTATCAGGAGAAATCCCCTTTCCTATGCCTCTGGTGTCAAAGGAAATCCCATGTTCTACACCGGAGCCACCAAAGAAACCTATGTTTCCTCTGTCACTCTAATTTCTCCCCTGGCTCTGAGGGCCTCTTGAGATGATTGTTCTATTTTTGTCACCTGTCCATCCAGTCTCATGGACCTGAAGCTGGTCATTTTCAGGTCATCCATCCTTTGTACCACCTTGTCCCAGTCCTATGCATTGTCTGTGAAGACTTTGTCTTCGAATTTGTCATGGGCATACGACCATCAAGATGACACTTGTGAAGCATGTTGAAAGACTAGGCCCTTTGGATCATGCTTGCGGAATCGACCCGTCAAGAATATGAACTCGAGTTGAATCAACCATTCTTGTTTGGCTTGAGCAATATTCTTTATGAAGTAGAACCCTACATTGAAACCATAGGGTATGAATGCTCGTTTCTTGTCCTTGACCAAGGTGGTCTTGTAGCCTTGAAATATGGTTTTATAGCATATTTATCCTACGACAAACCGGTTCGGGACGTGAGTTGGTAGCATATGTGGTGCTCCGGTGGCCCCGAACACCCTGATGTAGGTGGCGGGCTCATCCAAATACCAATGGCATATCATCTTTTTGGTTGTCGTTGATAGCCTTGGGCATTCCTTCTTAAAAAGAATAAAATAAATTTGGGCAATGAATTCATCGCATATGAGGGAGTAAGATTTCTTATACGTGTTTTCCCATTGCACACTGAAGTAGACATGGATCGAGAGTTTTGCAACATGCCAGCTCAGATTCATGATGGCGAAGACATTTCTGGCACACATGACATCGAGAAAGTATGAAGCCATGTAAAACGTTGGTGTTTCCCCTTCCTTCGGTGGTTGGGCCTGCTGCACACAAATGCTCAATTGCTTGGAGAGTATTTCGCCCCAGTTGAAACTACTCCCATTGATCACAACTGTGTATGCCAAAGGCATCCATGCCTCTGAAGACATGGAGAAATATTTCTCTCCATACAATCAACGTATGAGGCCATCAGATAGACATATGTCTCCCTTAAGTTGGTTGTCTCGTACCAGCCAGTGCTCTGGTTGGTGAACTTCTTGTCCTCCCTCCACCATGAGGCCATTACCTAGCTGGTGAAGTGGAATTTGTAGAAATTCATGATGAAGTCTATGTTTAGCCACTCCTCTGGTTCTCTAAGTTTGTAATACTTCTGAACTTCTACCGGGAGGAAGACTTTGACACACCCACCATTGTCATCATTTATTAAACACTTATGTGTTTTTGTGTGGTAGATGAGCCACTTCAGTACTTATATGCAAGGAAAGATGGGGGTTATGCTTGTCACCATATGTAGGTACGACCGTCGAATGTTTGGGAACACCTAGTCATCAATCGCTCTTATGTTTGGGAACACCTAGTCATCAATCGCTCTTATGTCTGGATCACTATGTGGGACATATTCTGGGTACTCCTCCCGACTGATATTGTTAAAGAGTTCTCCCCAATGTGGGAGCACCATCTTGGAGCGTTTGCTTTCCTCTGTATCACCAAAGGTTGGAGGCTGGATAAAAACCTTCTTCATTGTTGTCTTAATGATAGGTTCCATCCTCGGGGCGTATTCCAATTATTTGCAATCCCTTGAGAAGAGCCTTCTCCTACCTCTGGTTCTTTCAGATTAGTGCCCTCGACGATCATCTAGTGGTTGGATTTCTTGGTGGAATTGTTCCTGCAACTTAAAATAAAATTTCAGAGACTGTGTAAAAACAAAAACCGGATAAAAACATATAAATTATAGCCATGTAAAATTTACAGACTCAGATACATACATCTGAACCTTGTTAAAACCTAGTTATTTTGATAATAACGGAGTTGATACAGCCTTTGATTCATTCATATTGCTCCTTGAGATGCTCCATAATTCTCGTATGCGCATAATGATTTCTTTTACAGTGGCTGAAGAGAATTTAAATAGGGAAGAACTTACTTTGTCACATCAGCCATTCAATTCGAGTTATGAGTGAAATTATAACAAATCTGTCACCAAATATCTATAACTTAAATTCATCATGGGTTGACGGCAGAGGCGTGGGTGGTGATGTGGTCTATCAATGATTTTAAAAGGTTGTTTTGATTGGCACACGAGGTAGAAACTAATGCAGGATTTGGTATTAATTATCTCCTTAGATGCTCAAAACCCGATCATATCTAATGCTAAAATGTCCCATCGTGTCACTCTCTCAGTGGGAAGATCAGGGATCAGGGGTGTACTATGAACGTTTTCATTGATAACCTCCTGCAAAAATTTCCAATGCCAATTGATTTTACCGTACATTTTTTATGCGGCAACGCTTACTCGGAGGTGTGACTCAGACTTAGGGGGGCAAGGATAACTCAGGATAGCACTAGACCACATGACCCTCTTACCTAGCAAAGACACATGGCATTGAATACCGGTGACTTAATTCACGTGTATTAATCAGAGTCGGGACTTTCCTTAAGTTATTCATTCTAAAACAAACCTTATCTTGTCAATGCCGAAAAGTATCCAAGGTCAGCGATTGACAATAAACCTATTAGAGTAATTTTTTTTCAGATTAGCTCCCTAAAAAAAGTCTCGATGTTGAAAACGCATTGGGGATCGACGATTGGGAATAACTTTTAGAATGGTCAGAATGTTTGTTACGATCCTTTTAGGCTTTCCCCGATTTCAATAAGCATGTCGGGCATCAGCTGTCAGTGATGTCTTTCTGTTTTTCTTTAAAGCCTGCCCCATAGCATCTTTTACCGATGCCGAAGGGGAATCGACTGTCGGTGATATCTTTATGCGAAAACCAAAATTTCCTTTTATCGATGCTGATGCATATCGACGATCGCGACCTCCATTTTTTGAGTGCTTCTTTTTCCTTATTTGAATTACTTATTATGTCGACATTGAGGGTGTTCAGTGGAGCAGGGATGATTTTAGGGGCTAAATTTCTCTCATGGGCTAATTTTCCATGGTTTTTCCACAAATGAGATTTTCTATTTTAAAAATGATTTGACCAAATTCTATAGGATAAAATTATTTTACCTTAAAAATAGCCAAAATTTTATAAAAACTACATAAAATACTTAGAAATTTGAATATTTTTAAAAAAATATCGCCAAACATTTATAGTTGACATATGAAAGATTAGTAATATTCACAAGGTTTCTACATTTTAAAATAAATTTCCATCCTTAAAATCATCCCTGTAGTGGAGTGTTTGGTTGTCGATTCCTTATTCAGTTGTTTAAGGTCCTTTTAGTTATGGGGTTTCACGAGTTTTAAGAAAACCTGAATAGGTGATGAGAAACATGAAACTAAACAACGACAAAACATTCTGAAAATTGAAATAACTATCAGACAGTGCATAAGATCAAGTGGTACCCAAAAAAGTAAAAATTTGATAGAGGATTTTTTAGGGTGTGTTGAGTGCTCAACAGGAGGGAAAACTCAAAGTCAGAGGTATAATGGTCAAGGTGATGAATGGATGATTTCCAAGAGTGTATAATTGTGTGTCCATCTAAACTCGAGTTCCCACCATCACCAAGTTGTTACACATAAAAATTGCACACCTACATATCTCACCCTAAGTGTCGTAAGTGTCACAAAGTGATGTATGCACCTCGGTAAGTGTCACATGCACTGTCACAAGTTTCGCATGCACATTCCCAAGTGTCCCATTCACTTTGTGAGGTGTATCCACCCCTTTAAACCATTAAAACATTTTTTCATTTTCCCTAAGTCATATGGGAGGAGGAAACCCATCATTTCAGAGGCAGAAACACACTTTTTACTTGGCAAATCGACCATTGTTTGGGAATTTTTGAAGGGTAGCGCCCCCTAGACATGATGGGTGAGTTATACCCCATAGGGAAATTCCCCACTTATGTTATTTATTGAGAGCTACTTTTGTAAAAAAAAACTTTGTCTCTAACTATAGGGGAGCGCTACTTTTGGTTAGAGGAAAATTTGGAGAATCCTGCCTCTATCTAAGGGCCGTCTCTAGGAGATGAGGTTTGTTTGGATCTAATTATATCCTATGGCACTATTCTAGGATCATATCCTAACCTAAAGGATCCATATCTTTAACTATCCCCAAATCTAGTCATGGTGGTTGAGCCTCCCAATCCTATAAAAGGAGGCCATTCCAAGGTTGAAAGGGTTGAACATTGAAGATTTAGTTCAAAATATATGATATATCTAGTTCATATAGAAAATTGGGAGATATACAAATGGACCATATCAAACCTCTAGTCTTATAAGAGAGCATCATCATCTTGATCTTTGGATTCATGCAAGGGTTGGATGAGGAGAGCTTGGAGGATTTGCAACTGACATCATTCATGGTCTGTAAGTTTTCTTGGTTCTCATATAATATACTTGGCCTATTTCCTTCAAGTATGAATTCATATTTTCTTGTCTATTGATTGGTTCAATTCACGTAGATACATTTTCTTTGTCTAATCCATTAGAGTAGAATATAGGCATTCGTCTTTTGTTGTCCATTGTAGGTACTGATTTTTGTCGGGAGTCAAATGGAGCTCATGGATTGGAGTGGCTAGGAAAAACATCATAAACGAGGTACATCAAACTTCTCCTCTTCTCTTTTTTGATGGAAAAAATGAATTTATAGGCATGGTAGTGTTCAAATGAAATTTTTTGTCTTGGTATAGGGGTCATTAATCCAAGGGAAAGTTCACCTGCCTGCAGGGGAATATTTCCGTGGAGTCGCCAATTTTGATCCATAGATTATTATATCGATCCAAGTGGATACGAAATGTTGTGTTCATCAATTTGATGTCTTTCCAAGTGGGATAATGGACGCCATATGCCCTGCATGTCTGCAGATGATGGTTTTCATGGTATGGAGGGAATTCATGATCATTATACTTATATGATATCCATGTATTCTCGTGAATGAGCGATGCCACGGTATGGAGGTGTGAGGAGGGTGTCAGCGTTGGTAGAATGCAGGAACCCTATACATTTGTACATATGGGAACCCTAACGAAAGTCTTAAATAGTCTACCACAGGATGTATATTGTTCGCCAATAAAGATAGGCATGTTTCAAGAATATCATTAGTCATGTCAATCCTCCTTCCTACAAATGCATGTCAGCATTCACATGGTGCATAGGAGATATATGAGATTGGAAAGACGTGGCACCAATCATTAGTCATTTTAGTCTGCCCTCCTTCCTAAAAAATATTATTTAATAAAAAAATAAGATAGGTGTTATGAGTCAATAAGCCTTGGACGTTTTGGACAAAATCGATTTCCAATGTTTAATAAGCCTTAGGGGTTATTTAATAACATTTTTTTTTTAAATTATTATTTAATCTTAGATCACTTATGAGTCGATAAGGCTAAATTTTATGAGAAATAAATATGCTTACTGAAGTCATTATTGAGGTTGTATTCTAAATGTTCTAAGAAATGACTCTTTCCGAGTGATATTTTCTAGGGACATTTGCCCGAAATTCAGTGAAAATTTGTTAGATCCATAGATTTGAGTGATTATTTTTGTATAATCCGAGTGCCCCGAGGGTTTTTTAGCATGTTGAATCCATTTATGCTTTCAGAAATGGATTTAAACAACAAAAAATAGTGATTTTGTGCACATTTATGTCATCGGAATCCGGTGAAAAAAGCCATTTTGTAAAACAGATAGAGAACGCCATTCTTGAGACATGCCTATATTTATTATGTCTCAACAATATCTAAACAAAAGAAGAATTTCACATCACTCATATGAGTGTACTCCGAGTGCAATGCTCCTACACATAGCTTAGGATTCCCTGGAGTGTAATTCTAGATTGATTAGGGGATTTATCTATCTTTATTTTTCTTATTTTTCAAATCAATGTTCACAAAAGGGTTTGTCTACAAGTTAATATGTGGAAGGATATCAAAGTATTTGTGTTCATCAAGGTTGAAATCAGAGTGATTAAATATATTGTATGGTATATATTAATGTTCCAAACACTTATTTTTATGTAACTAGTTAAACCATAGAATCCATAACTATCGAGTTAGTTTAGTTACTAGTGGTGAAGATGAAAGCCCTTCATGCATTTTTATTATATAATTTTTACAATATTTTAGTGTTCCATTTTACTCTTATTAATGATTTCATTATTATTTCAATTCTTAACTTTCAACTTCATAAGGATAAGGACGAAAGATTTAAAATGATTGATGTTATTAATTGTATTATTTATGTTCCAGTTGTTAAGCCAAGAATCTCTAAAGGGACCTGAATCCTGGTTTTAGACTCTAAAATACATAAACGCACATAGAGCTTCAATCAAGCTGATGGGTAATGAGCCTTGTATTTAAGTTTAAAATTATACGTTGCAAAATTTTTAAGATTTGCTCAATTTTATTCTGGGATGATAGTGATGCAATCCAAATTTCATAGTAGTAAAAATTAACTAAGAAAACTAAATTGTTAAAAAAAAATATTTCTTGTATTAATATTTGTAAGATCGTAACTCTTTACTTATTATCCTATACAATTTAAAATTCGAATATAAATTATTTTATTATCTCTAATTTTTACTATCTTGATTTTATTGATATCAATAATCAATTCCTACTGTTTTTATGAATATTATCACTAGTTTATTTTTTCTAAACAAATGACACTACAATGGCCTTGTTCATGGTAGAGAAGCACTTTTGGCATGTTGATATAAATGACTTAGATTATGTAACCTATTCTTTGTCATATGACACCAATGCTTAGGCTGGGTAAACTTGATCAAATGTAACTGTTGCTTTAGCTACCTTTTTCTTTGCCTTTTATGGGAATGGGAATAACACTAATCTTAACACACACCAAAACAAATAAAAAAAACAATGTAGTTGATTCCTAATACAACTTTTTGACATGGGACAAACTACCAAATAAATAAAATATAGGTATCCTAATGGCCAACATATGCTCACTTGTGCCAAAAAAATAGGTCTTCTCTAAACCTTATGTAGTCCATGGGTTGATATTGATGTCTCCATGTAGTTTGTTTCTTCAGAAGTGATATTGATATGTCTATAGCTTGTTGCTTTAAAAGAACTATGAATTATTCTATCGCTATAGTTGAAAAATAAAAATAACATGTGAGATGAAATATCTTGCACTTAGGCTATCTAAAAAAATCATGTCCAAGCTATTTTTAAGAATTAATACATTCTCTGGTTGCATTCTTTCCCCAAAGTGGCCAATCAAGGATCGTCAACTCTATTAACCTATAGACACAATATCCATATCCATCAAGATAATATATATTTATACAAAAACAACACAATTTTAACTACACTCTTCTAAAAGATTTCAACGCCACTTTCTTAATTAGTTTATAATGTTTGAAACATGAACTATTTTATAATAAGTAATTTTATATTATTTTATTTTGCTTGCTAGTTTGTCTGTGACCTGTGGGACTAAACTTTGGCTGAGAAACCACGACTCAGGGGCATATAAGTTGTCAAAATCACCCGGGGATCTCACCCGGCCTGAGCCACACCAACCGTTAACATGGATGGATTTTTTGTCCTCACAGGTTTCGAACCAGAGACTTTAACATCACCGACTGTCCTACACCTCGTGGACATAATTAATTTAAAATTATCCCTATAATATTCATTTTTATAATTATAATCATATAGAATTGAAATGTATCTCTACTTAGAAAAAATATTGTATTGAGATAGCTATTATACATTGACATAATTCTATATGAGTATAGAGGGTAAATGTTGTCAAGCTTTTGTTGCATCCCCATACAAAAATATGAGCTCATTCTTACCATGGAGCGAAGTTGTTCCTTCAATCTGTTATTACCAAACATAAAATAAAAATAACATCAAGTAAATACAATCAAGAAGATTCCATAGTGGTTTGTTGTGAATGTAAGAGCACATTTTCAATGAGAGAACCCACAAAAACCAATGGGAAATGCAAAAAAACTCGACGTTTTGGAAATTGTATGACAAGGATTATATATTAAATTTCTTTTCTATTGCATAATATGTCTATCTTAAATTTATTTTCTATTGCAAAATATGTATATATAAAAAAGAAAATTGGGTATGCATAAAATTGAACATTAAAGTATTCAAATTTTTGGATAAATTCATAATTGGACCAAAAAATTTAAAATATATTTAAAAAATAATCATAATATAACTATGATGATGTTGTATATCTGATATTTCTATGAGTTTAATACATGATTAGCTTACTCATCATCTTGAATAACCACAATCTAGTTGAAGCTTTATGTCAATCCAAAAATGGCATGTGAGTCATAGACATCGTTGATTACTATAAAGTACATAATCTACCCAGGGACCATAAATAGATCTTAAAGAAATTCATGATGATATAATTCTATTTGAAAGGTGAACATGATCAGATCATTTTCTAAATAAAATAACTTAGTTAGATATCCATTAGGTCTTTGAACCGGATCCATGGATTTAAGAAATCAATTTTTGTGTTGTTTGATTGGGCTCTGAAATAAATTGATTTGATCACCATTCTTGGATCTACAGTGCGCAAACAAATTATGCACGACACAGTGGTAAAAGACTACCTAGTTAAATTCTTCGTCGCTGACCTCTCAGGACTTATCGCACAATTCATAGACTACTCAATATACTGTGCATTGTGATGATAACACTTAATACAACAATTTATTGACATTGTGCTACTCTCAGCACATAAACTCAGATGTAATACAGATTCAACAACTTGTAAACTTACTTAAAAACCAAGCACATTGATACAAGGTTAAGGTGCTTAAGTAAGTAAACTTATATTCAAGTAAACTTATATAAAAAAAAAATTCCTACCTTCCAATGGGATTCTTTTGGAGTTTCCATGAACCTTGAAATCAGGCTCACTCCATACACAATATCAAGCCTTGTTATTGTTAGATACATAAGTCTACCTACCAATCTTTTAAACAGATTTGGATCCACTTTAGATCCTTCATCTTCCTTGCTTAACTTCAATCCTATTATAATAGGTGTTGGGGCTGCTTTGAAATTTATCATGTTGAATATTTTCAAAATTTCATGTGCATATTTAGATTGTGAAATAAATATACCAGCTTTGGTTACCCAGAAAATATCTCATAAGCCTCAAATCATTAATTTCAATCTCATCCTTCATGACCAAATTAAATTCTTCTATGCCAAAATCACCTGTAAAAATCAAATCATCTACATATAAGAAAACAATTAATATATAACCTTGTTTTTTTGCTTTGATGTATAGAGTTGGCTCACAGTCACTTCTTTGAAATCCATTATGTGTGAGATAGGAATCTATGAAACTATACCAAGCTCTAGGAGCTTGCTTTAATCCATACAATGCCTTCTTCAATATGTAAACTTTGTTTTCTTGTCCTGGAATCTCATAGACTTGTGGTTGTTCCACATATACTTCTTCTTCTAAATGTCCATTCAAAAATGCTAAATTTACATCAATTTGATAAACATGCCATTTGTTTTGCGCAACAATGGCCAACACAGCTTTAACTATGTCCATGCACACAACTGGTGCAAACATTTCATTGAAATCTATTCCAGGTTGTTATGCAAAACCCCTTGCAACCAACCCTTCCTTCTACTTCTACACATTTCCATCTGCATCTTGCTTAGTTTTATAAATCCACTTCACACTTATCACATCCTTGTCCTTAGGTACATCTACCAATTTCCATGTCTAATTGTTCTCTATGCATTTATTTTCTTCATCCATGGCTTGTGCCCATACATCATCCTTCACAGCTTCCTCAAACGTTAATGGATCATCTATTTGTGAAAACATAGAAAAGACTCAAAATGAATTTGTTGTGTCAACATTATAGATGTCATGCAGACTTCTTGTATTCCTCAGTAACAGACTTGATAATGTTGGATCATGAGATGTAAAACTACTTGGATTGCTTGTTGCAGTTTGTTTCACTCTAGGTGTGGAATGTGCACCTGCATATCTCACTAGAATATATTGTGCTACAATTTGTGTCACAGTTCCATAAGTGCAAGGAACTGCGCACTAACTTATAACTGGAGTTTGAACCACTTCATCTTCCATATCATCATGCATGATAGCATCAATAACTTTAACTCTTATTTCTATGCTTCCATCCCATGCTTCATTCTCCACAAATTGAACATCGCAAATGATTATGAATTTTCTTGCAATAGGATCATGTAGTTTTCGTGACAAGCCCCCCCCCCTCCTTCGGGGCTAGCATGACCTCCCGGTCTAGGATCATTCAATTCATCGAGTTGAATGACTCGTCAGGCTCCCAATGGAACCAATTTGACGTGACATAGGCCCTTCTCAATTCCTTGGCAACCACAAAGTGGCACTTGCAGACCCTCTCCTTAGCATTTTTCATTTCTTACGCCAACGACCTTATCTCTCTGATGCTAAGTTCCTCCCTCTATGCAACCATGGGTTGTTACCATGGGTCAACTCCCTTCATGACCCTGTACTTTAGAACTTTCGTGAATTACTTTCTCCACTTCCCGATTTCCAAATCGGCGAATGCTTCGGGACCAGATCTACGGTCCTCCTTCCTTTCTTGATCAACGACTGTGATCACTTCATGAGTTCAGACTTCGTGATTCTTGTCTTCTCTCAGCTCTGCTTCTTTTGATCGTGAATCAACAAAATGTTGATTCCACTCCACGTGTCCCCTTCTAGATCCAACGATCCGATTTGAAATCACCCTTCGTGATTTTGCGAACATCCCTTGTTTTCTCTTGGAAAACCTTATGAAGTTGCTTCTTTCGAACTTCTTGATATTTTGCCACCTGTCTTCTCCTCGACGATGGATAACTTTTCCATATTCGAGACTTCGGAAAGTCCTCAACTCCCTTGTACACTTAGTGTAAGTTTTCCCTTTGAGACTTAGGTTGTTCTCGAAAACCTTCTGGACTCCTTGAAGAAATCTGTGCAACTCTCCTGCGACTTTGCTCGGCTTGAAAACCTTCAAGGTTCCAAATTCCTCTATGAGCTTCTTGTGCCTTCTTGGCAACTTCTCTCCCTTCCTCATGAGCTTGTAATGTGAATTCACAACACCTTAGGCGCACTCCTTGTGTTTGTCTCAGTTCTTCTTCGACTTCTTCCTCGACTTCTTCCTTTTTCGACACACTTCTTGTGAAACCTTCCTTCACCAGAATGGTCAACAATTCTAGGTTTCTTCTACACCTTCAATTGTGTAGTTCCTGGTTATGCTCATGCAAGCTCAATGTCGTCCTGGCAGAGTGTTTCAGAGTGTTCAGTAACTCTGAACTGTGCCTCTCTCCACATAGTCTTTATTTTCAAGGGACTTAACCGCCTTGAAATTTCTCTCTGAGCCTGTTAATTAATCTAGTGTGCCCTCCTGGAAACTTCTCTTCTCACTCCGCTGAGTTCAGGCACGCACTCCTTGTGTTAGTTTACAGAGTTTCCCAGCTCTGTTGCGTACTCCTTGCATTTATCCTAGAGAACTAGACTTAACTTAACACACTCGTGGATAGGAAACTGTATCTCTATCCCTGCAAATGATTCCTAACATCCATCTACAATTCACAAGCATGCAAATGACATTCATAACACAACATCCATTGAACATAAAGATAAAACAGGAAAAAGTGTCATTTTCTATTAATGGTGGAATGTCAATTTACAATGGTGGAGTCTGAGCTACAATCAAGTCTCAGCTCTCTGGTTTTCCCCTATGACCTATATAAAATTATCCACTAGTTCATTATCTAACCTTCAGCAGCCTATAATCTAACCTTTACTTTGCTTTCAATACAAAGATTTATACAAGAGGGGCTCTATGAGATTCCCTCGCAATCTAACTAATGGTTTCAAATCACCACACCTAATTCTTATCGAAAGGCCAAATTACAATGATGGAAATTCTCCTCCAAATCGGACACAGATCCATTTTTTCATTTGCCTATAAATGGCAACCTTATCCCAGCTTGTGAAAAAGCACGATTTGGATCTTCCATCTTGTCTCCAATTAATGCCTGGATCATGCCTTGGATTCTCGAGGTAAAAATGAGAGAGTGGCGCCTCTCCCTTCTTGAATGCGCACCACGTGTGTTGATTAGATGGAGCATGCTGAGATGGAGTGATGTTCCTGCATCATACTCCACAGTAGAAAAAATCATGAGCTCCTACTCATGAGCTCTCCAACGTGGTTGGAATCCACCTGGATCCCAAATTTTCTCTTGGAGATGTCTCTCAGATCCTCTTCTTCAACACTACTTTTGCTCCTGCATCATCCCCATTGCTCATGTAGGGATCCTTTCATCCATATTCCTCTTGTTTTCCAATTTCTCTATCGACTTTGACATCATCTTTCTTATCTCCTCGATCACCTCACCCAGCTGCTCTATTGGCTAGTTCTTCTGTTGCTAACTAGTTCGTTGCACTCTCCCATTGTCAATGGGAAAATAACATTGACTTCCCAAGACATCTTCATATTTTGTGGCCTTATATTGACATGTTGTTGCATCCTCCACTTTTGCAGTCTCCATATTGAACTATCATTTAGTTACTTCCCCTGACAGATTGATCCCTGTCAGTTTTTTGGCTAGTTATGTTCCATCTTCCCCCAGTTGCTTCTCATGTTGGCATAGTCCTTCATCTGCCTCCAAATTAGCCTATTGGATGTGCATGCCTTTCACTTCTACTCTCCTCTCAAAAGATTCAAATTCTTCATACAAACCAACAAATTCTATGTTGTCTTCTCCCTCTTCTGTTGCAGGCCCCAATGCTATAGTCATCCCCTGTTAAGCTTCCTGACTGAAAACGTCGAGCGATTCCAATGAATGCTCTTTTTCTTCAATCAAGACAAACATTAGTAAATGTTCCCTTTCCTCCTTGACAATATCTACTTATTGTCTCCCTGTTGCATCTACAACATACGTGCTATCCTCTCCTCGACTGCTTGGTAGGAATATATTGACTCCTCCAATGGTCAGAATGTCCCTCTCATCCTTCTCCTTCACTGTGATGAAAGTTTCTAACTTGTCATCATCTTCATTCACGTGACTCACAATTCTACGTGAATCCCCATCTGAGTGAGGTTTCTCTTCCACCTCCTCATCTATCAATGAACTCTCCTCTTACCACCTAGCAGTATATGAGATCCATTGATCCCTTCTCCATTCCCACCTAGGAATCCGTGAGACTGTTGCCAGATATCTTTCCCTTATGACTAAGGTTTTCATCATGCCTCATCCACCTTCTTAACCTCTATTTCTTCCTTCTAGACAACAAATTCTGAACAATCCATTTGGTTGTCCTCTTCAAAGGCCATTCATACCTCCAGTGTACCTTTGACTCATGTTGCATATTCAATGCTAGCTCCTCCATCTTCGCTCGAATTTCACTGAGCTCCTTGTCCATCTTTGCTTTTCTCTTTTGTGAGTGGACCTCTCCTTGACCATGTTTATGACCGACAGTGGCCATCTTCACCTTCTACATGCCCCCTTGGCAAGTTTGTTTCTCACTCTGCAACTAAAAGCATCTTCATCTTCTCCTTCGCCTGAAATCTATAAATGAAAAATTTTCTCTGATACCACTCCTAGTGACAACCCTCTCCCCTCCCCTCCTTCAGGGCTAGCACGACCTCCCGGTCTCGGATCATTCAAGTCATCTCGTCGAATGACTCGTCGAAATCTTGATGGAATCGATTTGACTTGACATAGGCCCTTCTTAATTCCTCGGCAACCATGATGTGGCATCTGCAGACCCTCTCCTTAGCATTTTTCAGTTCTTACGCCAACGACCTTAGTTCTACGATGCTAAGTTCCTCCCTCTATGCAACCATGGGTTGTGACCATGGGTCAACTCCCTTCGCAAACCCATACTTCAGAACTTTCTCAAATTACTTTCTCTGTTTCCCGATTTCTGAATCAACGAATGCTTCGGGACCAGATCTACGGTCCTCCCTCCTTTCACGATCAATGACTGTTATCACTTTGCGAGTTCAGAATTCGTCAGTCCTATCTTCTCTCGGCTCTGCTTCTTCCGATCATGAATCAGTGAAACGTCGATTCCACTGCACATGTCCCCTTCCAGATCCAACGGTCCGGTTTGAAATCCCCCTTCGTGACTTCACGAAGATCCCTTTTTTGTTATTGGAAAACCTTCTGAAGCTCCTGCTTCCGAACTTCTTGATCTTCTACCACCTGTATTCTCCTCGACGATGGATGGATTTTCCATCTTCAGGACTTTGATAAGTCCTTGAATCCCTTGCACACTTAGTTTAAGTTTTCCCTTCGAGACTTAGGTTGTTCTCTAAAACCTTCTGCACTCCTTGCAAAAATCTGTGCAACTCTCCTATGAATTTTCTCAGCTTGAAAACCTTCAAGGTTCCAAGCTCCTCTACGAGCTTCTTGTTCCTTCCTAGCAACTTCTCGCCCTTCCTCCTGAGCTTATAAGGGGAATTAGCAACACCTTAGATGCACTCCTTGCGCTTGTCTTAGTTCTTCGTCAACTTCTTCCTCGTCCTTGGGGAAAGGTTTAAGGCATCTCCTTTCCTTTCTTGACACACTTCTTGTGAAACCTTCCTTCACCAGAATGTTCAACAATTTTGGGTTTCTTCTACACCTTCGATCGTGTATTTCCTGGGTATACTCACGCAAGCTCAATGCCCTCCTGGCAGAGTATTTCAAAGTGTTCAGTAACTATGAGTTGTGCCTCTCTCCACACAGTATTGATTTTCAAGGGACTTAACCACCTTGAAATTTATCCCTGAGCTTGTAAATTAATCTGGTGTGCCTTCCTGGCAACTTCTCTTCTCACTCCACTAAGTTCAGACATGCACTCCTTGTGTTGGCTTACAGAGTTTCCCAACTTTTTCACACACTCCTTGCATTTAGCTTAGAGAACCAGACTTAACTTAACACACTCGTGGATAGGAAATTGTATCTCTATCCCTGAAGATGATTCCTAACATCCATATATAATTCACAAGCATGCAAATGACATTCATAACACAACATCCATTGAACAAAAAGATAAAACAGGAAAAAATGTCATTGTCTATTAATGGTGGAATGCCAAATGGTGGAGTCTGAGCTACAATCAAGTCTCATCTCTCTGGTTTTCCCCTCTGACCTATCTAAAACTATCCAATTGTTCATTATCTAACCTTCAACAACCTGTCGTTTAACCACTACTTTTCTTTCAATACAAATATTTATACAAGAGGGGCTCTACGAGCTTCCCTCACAAGCTAACTAATGGTGTCAAATAACCACCCCTAATGCTTATCGAAAGGCCAAATTACAATGATGTCAATTATGCTCCAAATTGGACGCAAATCCATTTTGTCATGTGCCTATTAATGGCGACCTTATCCCAGCTTGTGCGAAAGCACGATTTGGCTCTTCCATCTTGTCTCCAATTAATGCCTGGATGTAAGGTAGCTAAAGAGGTAGTGGGGGGGAGCATAGGGCCCATAATGATAATAGTGGAGGTCATTCAATGTAAGGTGGTCCACTATATTATTAAATAAGTCCCACTATGGTATTTAGATATAATAAATGGGTAGTTAGATATAATAAATGTAAGAGGACTTGTTAGAAAGTTCTACTTCTGGAAGATTCCTCCACTAGAATGTTCTTAGGTGATGGTAGCACTATATAAAGGGTTTCAAGCACTGTAATGGGACATGAAGAGAATTATTTTAGTGTGATCTAGAGCTCAATAGGATTATTCCCCCTCGAAGAGGCAAGTGACCAGGAGAGGATCCCTTCCATAATATGATCCATTGTATGGTGTTGCCCTACCTCAAGGGTTTTCTTATAATAAACTGTGGTTTCTTCTATCTTTCTTTGTGGATATATTGTGTACTCAATATATTTGGTGATTATATTTGTAGATCTATCTGGGTTCTTAACAAGTGGTATCAGATCACTTTCCTTGGTAGACATTGTGGGCAAATATTTTTTTATTTTTGCAGATTTGTTTTCGGAAAAGAAAAAAGAGAGCCGAGACATTCCATAAATTTTCAGTATATTTCTATGAAATTTTTGTAGAAACAGGTTGTATATATGATTTCCTCTCAGAAACACACCCAATTTAAAAAAAAATCGTCCGAAACGGAGTCCGAGAAGTCAAGATATTGAAGTTTTAAAATCTGCAATTTTCAGGGGATTTTCTACGGACGACGGCGCAATTTTTTTTATTTTTGTAGAATTTAGATACCAAATTCGCCCAAATTTTTTTTATAATATCTGAGTTCCTCTCACAATTTCAGCCAATTTAAAAATAAGAATCAGCCGAAACGGAGTTCGGGAAGTGAAGTTATGAGCATTTTAAATTTAGCAATTTTTCAGGGTTTTTCCGGAAAATGTCGCAATTTTCTGCAGTAATTTATTGTTGTATTTTTTTTTATTTTTTTCGTGATGGCGGCAGGACTGAAGAGTTCATAAATTTTCATAGGGTGATCATATGGCTATTTCTTCTCAAACCCTCAAAGAAATTCTACAGATTATTGAAGCATTCAAAGCCCAATTGTTTGACACATTGAATAACAGATTGGATGGCTTTGTAGATGCCCTTAATGATAGTTTTTATAGTATTCAAGATTCATTGGATAACATGGAGGAGAAATTTATTATGAAGGACCTCAGGGATGAATATAATCAAGAAATATATGCTTGGTATGATTTGAGGCCGATTGCGATGATTGGTATATGGATAGTTGTGATTTCTGGGATGACAACCACTTTCATATTTTATTTGATGACTCTACTCCTCCTTCTATAGAGAACATCAATGTCCCACATTAGGATCTAGTTACCAGCGTCCAGCCTGCACATTCTACAATGGTATTGCTCCTTCCATATTCATCTTTGATCATCTCCCACTATGTGGATGGATATTCTTATTTGGATCCATATGATAGGTGTCAGTATTGGGAGCATCATCTTCAGTTGATTATTGGGTGCCGATATCTTCCATGTGGGGTTCACATGAGCAATTGGACATGGGACCCTGGTTTACAAGGGTGGTTGGACTAATTCAACATGGTGGCTTCCATTTCTCAATGGGACCCTGGTTCTCTAGTCTACTTCAACACTATGGTCCACACTTATCCATGGGACCCTAGTATATGGTTGTACATCAAGCATTGAGGACAACACTTTCATAAGAGGGATGGAATGTAAGGTAGCTAGAGAGGTAGTGGGGGGGCCCAGAGGGCCCATAGTGATAACAGTGGAGGCCATTCAATGTAAGGTGTACTAGGTCCACTATATTATTAAATAATTCCCAATATGGTAGTTAGATATAATAAATGGGTAGTTAGATATAATAAATGTAAGATGACTTCTTAGAAGGTTCTACTTCTAGAAGATTCCTCATCTAGAATGTTCTTAGGTGATGGTAGCACTATATAAAGGAGCTCAAGCAATGTAATGGGACATGAAGAGAATTATTGTATTGTGAGCTATAGCTCAATAGGAGGATTTCCCCCTCGAAGAGGCAAGTGAACAGGAGAGGATCCCTTCCATAATAGGATCCATTGTATGGTGTTTCCCTACCTCAAGAGTTTTCTTATAATAAAGTGTGTTTTCCTCTATCTTTATTTGTGGATCTATTGTGTATTCAGTATATTTGGTGATTATATTTGTAGATCTATTCGGGTTCTTAACACAGGATCACGCCTTAGATTCTTGAGGAAAAAATAAGAGGGTGATGCCTCTCCCTTCTTGAATGCGCACCACGCGTGTTGATTAGCTGGCGTGTGTTGAGATGGAGCGATGCTCCTGCATCAAGTTTGTATGCTTTTGTATATTCAAAATACCCAACAAATATACATTTATGTACTTTGTTATCTAACTTCTTTCTCAACTCATCTAGAACATTTGTGTATGTGACATAACCAAAAAAATTTAAGTGCGCAACATTATGCTTCATACATGTCCAGGATTCTTGAGGAACTTTGTTTTCCACACTCTTTGTTGGCTGAAATTGCTATTGCTTCATCCCAATACTCATTTGACAAATTTTTATCTTCCAACATACTTCCTACCATTTCCATGATGGTTCGATTCTTCCTCTCTTCGACACCATTCTATTGTGGTGTATATCACGCAATGAATTGCTTGTAAATTCCATGAACTTTACAAAAGTTCTAAAATTATATTGAAACATATTCTCCTCCTCTGTCAGTTCTTATAACCTTGATGTAATAACCACTTTGTTTATCCACGAGTGATTTGAACTACTGAAAACAACCTATTGCGTCAGATTTATGTTTTAGGAAATAAATCCATGTCTTTCTTGAGAAATCATCAATAAATGTAACAAAATAGGTATTTCCTCCTATAGATGGTGTTTGCATTGGTCCACAGATATCTGAATGTACAATTTCCAGTGGAGATTTTTCTCTATATGACTTTCCTACTGGAAAAGACTCTCTATGTTGCTTTCCAAAGATGTATCCTTCACATATTCTTTCTGGTTTTTCAATCAATGGAAAACCTTTCACCATATCCTTTTTATGTAGCAGCTTCATACCTCCAAAGTTTAGATGTCCAAATCTGAAATTCCATAGCCATTAATCATCCCACACCTCAGATTGGAATGCTTCTTGTAGTTCAGTGTCATTGTCTTCTTCTTTCTTGAAACTATGCGCACTACTTTTTTATTCCTTGCAATAGTGCACACTTACTTCTTCACTTTATTCTTTAAATTTAGTGGCATACTGCGCATATTTTGTTTCATAGACAGCTTGTGTTGTTTCTCTTTTCATGGTTGGCTTCAATGTTAATGGAAACATTATGTTTCTTGTCATATGAATTCTTGCAATAAGCTGATTGCTTGGATATCTGTCCAAAATCACACAGTGATTATATTCCATGTAGATTATATACCCTTTTTGTAATAGTTGTCATGTGCTCATCAAATTATGTTTTAGACTAGAAACATAATATACATCGGGCATAAAAGTTTTCTCCCCCTATTTAGTTAAAATGTTAATACTTCCTTTACCTAATACAATGACTTGGATATATGTTCCAAGTGTAACTTTAGTTTGGACTGACTTATCCAAACTATAAAATAGTTCTAAGTTTCCTATCATGTGATTACTGCAGCCTCAATCTAGATACCATGTGTCACATGGACTTTCTTGACCAAATTTGCATTCAACTGGAGAGATTATAGGCATTTCTTCAGTGCATGCCATAAACATAGGGCTGGAGGGACTATTTTCATTGTTTGACTGATATTGTCCTTGCTTGTTCTGATTATATTTTCTCTTCCTGCATTCATATGCATAATGTCCATACTTTTATAGTAATGGCACTGAACCTTTGATTTATCAAATCTATGACCACTTGATTGACTATTATTTTGATTTTGAATTCTTCCACCAGTATTTACAGGACTATTACTACATCCACCTCTAGCAGAAATCCTTCCTCTGCCTCTAGAGTTAGCTCTCCCCCTTCCTCTTCCACGACTTATAGATGATTGTGCAGAAAATGCATTTTCTAATGACAAGTTTGACCTATTTAATTTTTATTCATGATTAATGAGGGAGGCTTGCAACTCATCTATACTAAACTGACTTAGATGTTTGTTCTCTTCTAAAGTCACAACAAGAGTATCAAATTTAGGAGGAATAATCTTAAGTACTTTCTCAACCAACTTCATATCCTTTATGGTTTCTCCATGTGACTTAATCTAATTATCATGCCAATAACACGGGTGTAAAATGAATCCACTGAATCTCAGTCTTTCATTGACAGAGTTTCAAAATATCTTCTAATAATTTGTAGCTTTGAAGTCTTGACTTTGTCCATACCTTGATAAGAAGTTTGTAATATGTCCCATGTTTCCTTGGCTTTCTTTGTTGATGCAACTCTTGGGAGTATGCTTTCATGCATGGCTTGATGTATGTAAAATATTTATTTTCCATCCTTCTTCCTTTGATATTTCAAAGCATCCTTCTAAGCTTGTGTGAGAGTATTGTATGCTTCCTGATATATTGGTTCCACATAGCCATTATCGACTATCCTCGATACATATTGACCCTAAAATAACGCCTTCATGGTCAAGGACCATAACTCATACTTTTTTCCTGTGAAAATGGGAGGTTGCATATTTGAAGTAGAATCCATGATTTCACCTTACAACAGAGTTGTTTCTCTTGAAACTTACTCTAGTAAAAATTGCTCTGATAAAACCTACTTTAATACCATATCTTGGATATACAACGTGCAGACAAATTCTGCACAACACAGTTGCAAAAGACCGTCCGGTTAAATTCTTCATCATTGACCTCTCGGGACTTACCACACAGTTCATAGACTACTCAATATACTGCAGATTTAATTTCTTGACACTGTGCTACTCTCAACACCTAAAATCACATGTAATGCAGATTCAACAACTTGTAAACTTACTTAAGCTTGTGTAGAAACATATAGAATGTATTTTCATAATGTTTGAGCACAAAAGAGACTCATAAATACATCAACACATAGATACTTAATATATTACCAGCTTGGGCATTGCGTGCAGTTACAGAATACAAAATATGTTGAGCTTCGGCTCCAACAACTTCTACAGACTTTCATAAAACATAGAGCTTGTTCTCTCATAATTCTTCGACAATTTTACAGTTGTTGTTTCTTATATATATCAACTCTCTCTCTGTATTATCGACTACCTATAGAATTGGAAATATATAGATGAATATAGAGACTTCCTGTAGAAGCAAACCGACTCAAACAATTAATACAACAATAAATTCGACTGACTCTATCTGATTTACATAGCTCGAGAAAGATAAAATATCGTCTCAGTTAATAACGCTCCTGCTAACTCTCCTCCTTGTTGTGTCTAATTGAGTAATGTCTCTACTTTCCGTGACATACAAAGTCAGCGTAAGCGTAAATTTCACGACTTGTAATTAATATTTCCCACAACCATTAGGTTAAGATTTCTTGTTTTCTCTGGTTTCTCTTTACGAAATCAAATAACGACTCTATTAACCCTCGGACAATGCCTTCTTAGGGAAAATCTTGTGAGTATCCTAGAATCATAGAAAAATGATTGGGCATGCACTAAACTACTTCAGAAATAATAATTGATACACCTAGAATGCATTATCTCTACATACGAGCAAAACCATCTACCATGATTGAACATACATATTTATAGAGGATTGATGCATTGCATTACATCAGAACAATCATTTATGAGCATTTGATTAATTATTTGAATGCATTACTAATTTTATGGATGGTGACATTAAATCAGTTATCAACTTCCCTAACAATCATGTGCTCGAGATGGTTTATAAGTCTTCATGAATTTAAAATATCCATTTGAATGGAATTTTTTGATGATCAACAATAAAATTTTCATCGTGTATAAAAACATAAGACTCGGGACATATTAATATCCTACATACCAAATGTATATTGCACTACATGAGCATAATTATTTAGTGGACACAATCATGAATAACTTAAACCTAAACCCAATGCAAGTTGGTTATAAAAAAACTCCATTGTAATGTAAGCATGGTAAAGAAAGGCTTGTATTGTAATTTAAGCCTCATTTAAAAGTCATGAGATTTTGTATGACTATCAAATTCTAGAGGTTGCGGACTTATGAATTAAAACATAGTCATATTAGAATAGTAGAAGCATGTGCATGGACATTATAATATTACATCACCTCTGCAGTTAATGATATATAGTATAAGTATATAATATGATATACATATGCTATCTATATAATGCCATATAGATATTGTTATATTATACAACATGTTCTATTCTTTTAATTTAATTATGTTGCAAGCCTTCCTTACCCGGCATCATGAATCTATTTCATGCTCGTCTCCTCTAAGTTTGCCTTCTAAAATTTAATGTAATCTTCTAATTAGATAACATGTCTCCCAAAATGGCACATCATAATAATTCTCAATCATGATTTAGGGGTTGAATATTTCCTCAAGAGTAAAAGATAGTAATTATGTCTCTTTGACTTAAGATTTCCATATCTAAGAAATTCAGGTTGAGAAGTTAATTTTCAAGTGTTATTGATGACTGATCTAGCACATAAAGAAACAATTTTCAAACATGATTCAGGTGATTTTTCAATCACACTTCGAAAAACTGCAAGATGGTCTAGGTAGGAGTGTGAGTCTTAGAAAAAGAAGAAAAAAAATCTTGAAATGTTTATTATCATGCAGTCAATGCTACATGTGTTAAGTTCAATGCAATGGCATCATCATGGCGTCTAAGTTCATGCAATGTGCGCTCATGGAGGTAATACCACAAAATACCTATAGACCAACACGTTAAACTATAAACTACATACATGGAATCTGATTTGTAGGGCTTATGCAAGCATCCTCGATTTGAATCTAGCTTTGCCTCCAATGAGTTGGAGCAGTGGGATGGAGATAGAGCCTTCTTCTTTCTCCCAGTGAAATTGTGACCAAAACTCCGCCTTTTGGTTGAGAGAGCTTGCACAATCCAATGGTGGAAGAAGGTGCCTCCTCTTCACCTTTTCTTCCCCTCAAATCTTATATGCATCGAGCCTCTAACTCTACTACCTCTCTAAATGCAGCAGTACCCTCCCCAAGTACTGGTTCTCCCCAGGTTTCCTTCAAGATTCCTATTACATTCCACAGGGGTCGTTCGCTTCGTCCGGGTATGTTAATAATCAGTATGGTGGGCATGGACTCAGGCTGGTAAAAACATTTTGTGCAATCCAATGCTTATAGCATTTAATAATTGTGCTCTCTAATGATATGGTGTTGATTGTCATGATTGTGCATACATGTAGCCAACTAGTAGTGCATTAGTTTACTACATTAAACAGATACTTCAAATACAAATAGTTTTGTGGAGTTAGAGTTAATAATCATATGCTTCACATATTAAGGGTAGACAATGGATACACCAATTAAAATAGATGTTTCATGGCAAGTGTGATTGTCGTCCCAATTGTCCAATACCTCAAATACACATAGTTGTGGGTGTTAGAGTTAACAAGCATCATTTTCACCTATTAAGGGTAGTCAAAGGATACACCAATTAAAATACATGTTGCATGACGAGTATATCATCTCCATCCCAACTGTCCAATACATCATGATATCTGGATGTCATTGTTAATTGTGCATAAAAGATGAGTTTTGGTCGTATGGCATGTATTAACGATGGCCCTAACAAGTTACTCTTGGGAGAAACCAAAAACTAATCAAATGTTGAGGCTACTCCCAAACTCAATTGCAATAGTCACTCTGGTGAATAAAGAGTACAACAATGTGGCCACAGAAACAATGTCAGGGTATGTTCGACCATAGATATTTACAATGTTATCCTAAACATCATAAGGAGTGTAATATCCTCCGTGAATGTTTTTTGGAATTTCACTTTGTTTTTTGCGTATTCACTTCGTCAAATAGTTGGATATTATAGAGATTTTGTGTGTGTATTGTTGATATATGGTTTTCACAAACAATTTTCCATTTTGAAGAATATTTTAATCACATAAAATAAGATATAAATACCACAAAATTATACAAGATATAGGCCAATATTTATTACATTAACACCATTTTGCAGCAGTAATAAATATGGTCAGTAAAAAAAAAAAAATCAGGCATAAGTAAACAAGATTTTGACTGTGTACTAAAAAGAATGGTTGTAAATACCTCTAAAAAGTACACCGCAGGCTTGGGGAATGTAATTACATATGCAACAAAAAGATAAAATAGCAACAATGGATGGTTGTTATAAATACACCTCTGCTCCATCAATACACCCTCAATATTAGCCTCAAACCATGTCCACAAAATCGCTTCCCGTCGAGGAAACTTGGCCACAATAGAAACTAACTCAATCCTCTAGTAGAGAACTCACCCCACAATATGATAACTCAACCAACAAGAGAGGTAGCATTGTCGGTCTTAAAAGATGTGCCCAAAATCTGAAGACTCGATCAATAATAAATAACTCGCCCCCCATTGTACTCGGCGCAACCTCTAATAACATAATACTACCTTCAATGGGTAAATCAACCTCCTCTCACACTGAAAGAATCCAACACAAGAGAAAACTCAGTTTGAAGAATAAATACAACCTAGCAGTGTGATATTTCGACCCAGATCTGAGATAGTTCATCCAGTAGGGGAAAATAGGCCCTGTTTTGAAGATAGTCTACCTCCCTTCATTCCAACTTTTCCTATATAGTGAAATTAGCCTTCTTAAACAACAAAAACCTCCACAAATGAATATATGATTCACCAAGAGACAAACAAAACCACAAACAAATAAACTCTGCAACTAAAAGGGAAATCTCAGCCACAATAAATAACTCCATCCTCTAATGAAGAACAACCAAAAAATATGGATGATATCCTCCCAATGACCAACTAGGGTGGATAGTCTCACCACTAAAACAAATCTCCAAAATCTCTAGGTTTTTTCATCCCAAGAGCCAAAGCCACGAGAGTTCTCTCAAATCGATTTTAGGAAAATAACAAGTGCAGAATCAGAGAGGGAACCCTCATTCCTCCTATATCTCCTTGTTCACCCTTTTGTTGATCCTTTTTACCCTTTTAAACTTGAGTGAATTTTTAATTTAACTTTAGTCAAATCACTTTATTAATTAATTAACCCCTTTCACTCCAAAAAGTGATTTATTTGACTTTAAAGCATTGTTTTGGGTACTAAAAGTCATTTTTTATCTTCCCCATCATTTAGAGTTAATCATCCCAATTCCAATAAGCTATTACACCAAGGTACCCCTCTTAGATAAATTACTAAAATGACAACCTTAGTGCAATTCATTAAATAATGTTCATTAACACTCCCAAATTTACGGGAAAGTCAAAAAACTTTGGAGCCGAAACTAACTACACATGAGTGATCTCAATGATGAAAGATGATGAGAAGACCCTTGAAAGAACCATATAACTCTCCAAACTTCCTGAGCTCAATGTTAACCTCAAATTACCCTTATGGTCAGGCTAACATAAACCCATAAGGTCATCTACAATTGCATAGTAAGGGAATCCAAAAATGGGCACATTACAAGGAGAAACATCTATAAAACATGATGGTTATCAACCAAGGAGAGTTAACCTTGGTTATCATTGCATTTAAAAAAAAAACTCTCAAAATTGTTGTCTAATTAATTTTCTACACGTAAAAGAAAACCACACATACCAGAACTCCACCAAATAAAATGCATTTGAGGTTGACTTCAATTTAAATGAAAATGTGATTAGAAATGAAGGTATTAAATTTTAATATAATGAAATTTCAATATAAATATATATTAGTAGAATATCAAATGAGTAGCATTTATAGTTATTACACAATATTTATTTCTTTTCATTTTAATGAATTTTATAAGACATTTTTTTAATGTATAATAAATTGTGTAATAGTTTACATTTTTATAGAAAAGAGATATACAAGGTTAGACCAACCCAGGATCTATCCAATTCCCAGGCTATATTACCTTTATGATTGAGGACATATCGATACAAAATGAAATGGTTAGGAACCATTCAATGCTAAAAAACCTACCCAACCTACTTAGTTGAGCAAAGCACACATCCTGATCCCAACCTCCTAATGCACATCGATCAATAACTACAAAGAAATTCACATGAAATGTCCAATACCTCAAACACACATCACTGTGGGGATTTAGATTTAATAAGCATTCATATTAAGGGAGGCCAAAGGATACACCAATTAAAATACATGTTGCATTACGAGTATGTTGTTTATGTCCCAACTGTCTAATAGCTCATGACAATTGGACTATCATTGTGAACTGTGCATAGAAGATGTATTTTGGTCATGATGCATTTATTACATTTGACAGAGATGGTATTAATTAGTCACTCTTGGCCGAAACTAAATGTCGGTCAGGTGTTAAGGATACTCCCAAAATCAAGTGCAACAGACTCTCGTGAATAAAGAGTACAACAAGGAAGCTAGAGAAACAATTTTAGGGTATGATCAACCAAAGAGGGTCTATGTCTGAAGCAGTTGTGCTACCATAGGTTTTGGAAAAAATAGTTTATGGTAAGTGCAAGAAAGGTGTGTTGGAACAAATTTTTGGCATATGGTGGAGTTGTTTCTATAGGGATTCAGGAAAATTTCAGGATCTGGGTTGTCGTCTGTGACAATACTCCAACCCATTTCGAAAATTTTGAAAGGAAGTGATACAAATAATAGGGAACTATGGCTTTGCTCCTTAAAGTAGGGTAGTTGTAGGTGCCTTCAAGCACTCTAGGTTAGCGACATTCATGAGGAAAATATGGTTAGACTATTGAACCTGAAAACAGGGAGGAGGATAGAGAAGATATGTGCCCAACAAAAATTTGAGAGGAAAGGATACATATTGTAGGTGATGTGAAATGGGGAGTAACTAATTGATCCAATCATTATTACTCACTTGTTTCTTTCTCTTGAGGCTATCCAAATTCCCACTTGTTTCTTTCTCTTGAGGCTATCCAAATTCCCACTTGTTTCTTTTTCTTGAGTCTATCCAAATGTTTATACATGTAATTCATAATGATATGTATCTAATAAAATCCCCTCTGATTCTTACTCCCTGTCACGATCTACACATGTCTCTACTCCTTTTTCTTAGCCAACAAAATCTCATTTATAAAGAATAGCATACTCTTCATAACAATCATACGTGCGTGGAACTGGTTCCTGATCTTCTTCTTCACCTAGATAAAAAAGATATGGATATGGAAAATCTAAATTTCTTAATTGTATACTTATTTAATCTCTTATTCCTAGTTTCCTTGACTTTGTAGCTATTTAATTTCTCTTAAAAGTAAAACTAAGACAAAAAATAATGAAGGTCACTTTTTAAAAATTCATGTGTTAGTCGTTGTGATAGGATGATAGGAATTCATGTATTATATGTTTGTTTGAATAACATCTGTGATAGGAACTATATTCATCTATTTCATATATAGGTCGAAACTAGGTCCATTTCAATGATTTCCAGTGAATGTAACACTCTGCCCAAAATTTGGGAACAACTAAAAATAAGGACCAAGCACCTAGAATTCAAAAGTGACAATAAGCTAATAAAGACTACCATAACAACTTGAGAGGGAACAACTGGCCTCTACAGAAATCCAACAAAAAACTACCTATGTTCACTCAACAATGGTGACCAAGTTTGCGTTTGAAAAATGAAAGATCAATTTAGATTGAATATTTAAAATTGAAACATGAAAAAATAATTTAATGGATGATTTGATAGTTTTTAAGATATTGTTTCTATGGTTAATTCGTCTAGTTAAATATTTTATAATATCAACCAAGCAATTCCATTTCCCCTACAATTGGTGTAGTTGTACTGCAAAAAAGTAGGAGTAAATTTCAAAGGGTTTATTATTTAGGAGAAGATTTTTTGTGAGAAATTAGACTCCCTAACGAAAAATTTCATAAAAAGATTATTCCTAAGAAAATAGAATTTGATGCCAAATATTATTGTATCCACCTAAATTGTCTCTCGATATTAAGGGCACTCTTTAAGTCCCTTGAATATTCCCCTCAACGTTAGAGCCTTTCTTAAAAGGAAACAACTTCAACAACTATGGGTACAATTTCTCTTATGTTTTCTAGTGTTTTGGTTTAGATTTATGTCCTTTGTTCCTTTTGGAGTAGGTAGGTGTTTGAGGACAAGAATCCTGGAGATGCCTTGTTTATTGAAAAAGTCACATTAAAAAGAAATATTCTCATAATCTAGAACTTAAACCCATCTTAAATTGTCACACTATAAGAGCATCTTGTTTGGGAGACCCTGGGTAATGTTAATCTTAGCACATATTCTAGCATATGTGTATAACCCAATTGAACCCGCTCTAGATCTATGTTTATGTTATTTCCCAAAGTATTGTCAATATCTTTAAAAGTTGATAGATGCAAAAATGAAGGGGAAAATTTGGGTATTGAACCTAAATGGGTATTTTTAATATAGACATAGTGGTAGGATTGAAAAAGGGAAACAATGGAATAACAAAAAGGCCCACTCTGCCACAAAACCAAGGACCCTCTTCTTATAACTTTTGAGAATCAACTGGAATGGAAAACTTAACAATAAATAAACACTTAAGAAAAGATAAACCTCACAATATTTTGTCTAGGTCGAATAATCCATTGGTACAAATCTGAAGTAGAAGGCCATAAACCATTGAATCTGCATGTTAATGAAGAGGATTTGTAAAATTAAATAAACTGTTTGACATCTAGCTCAGAGACCTCCATCTTTGGCACTGCTTCAAAGTTCTCTACAATATGCACATTGGACAAAGGATATTTTAGAGCAACATAATTACCAGGTTTGTTTCTGATTGCATCCTTGAAGGAAAGAATGTTTGAAGTTAAAGACAGTCCATGGCTCACATCTCCTTCATGTAATTGCAGTACCAAAGTGATGGTTGAGTCTTTGCATATGCTTTAGTTGGAAAAAATAGATTGATCTTTCATTTGTGCACCCTAAAAAAGAAGGCATTGTTGATCCACATGAATTCCCTGTACAAACTCCAATTCTTACTTTATATTGCCCATACAATCTGAGTGGGCCTAATGGTTAAGAACATGTGTTTCCTCTTAAGAGGTTACAAGTTCAAATCCAGAGGGGGGTAGTGTATGTATACTTCTATATACTTTACCAATCAAATCAATGGGCGGAGGGGGTCCCTTGTCCCACAAACAAGGGGGCCTCATACACCAATTTGGTGTGGCTTGGACGTGACCTTAAAAAATTATACATATACATATACATACAATAAACAAAATTCAACCACAAGAGTGTGGTATTTCCAATAAGAGACTTAACCATAATCTAAAAGCTATCCTATATAATAGAATTTTCATAAACACTTGTCGAAAAGGCCTATCTGCAAACAATTGGCATGCACGATTTTCAGCAAACACTTGGCACGTAAACAATTTTCAAACACTTGGCCTGCAACATAATTACTTTAGAACATCAAATGATAAAGTTCATTGCAAGGAGGCTTGGAAACAACAACAAGATATTTTGCAAGTCGTTCAATAAAAAATTGGCATACATGGACTTCATGATATGGAAAATTGTTCAAACCCATAGATAAAACGACTAGAAAGACCTGAAAATCAAGCTCTCAAAGAATGTTTCCATAAACCTGCAAGTTCTCCATAGTGAAACCATATCCAATATAAGTAGGTGATTCTTTTTACTACCACTACAACACCCATATCAACTTATTCTAATGATTTTTTAATGCCAGATTTTGTCCACTCATTCACACTTTGTTAGAGAAATAGGTTGGCATCCTGTAAGGAGATATATGTATAATAATGAAAACGTTCTAATGGTAAGGTCCTTGTAGTTGTTGAGATCTTCTAGGTCCCATGTGCCCCATATCTTTGTGTTCACCCATTATGGGGTCTAGGGCATTGAACTCTTGTTCTTTAGCAATCTGCTAATTAAATTTATGGGAGTTGACTAATTTTGTTAGGAAGAGTAAAATTCTAAACTTTCTTCACTCCTCATTTTAAAGTAGAGCCCAATTTAACTAAAGCATTGATCATTGCATTTCCCTACTATCGAATGTGTGATATTTCTATATTCAAGAAGTAGAGAAGCATGCGAGAAATATTTTGGAGAGGAGTTAGTAGTCGCAAATTTGTTGAAGAAATCACATACACATGTCCCCAAAGAATATGTTGCACTTTGTAATTATAATTTGTGAATTTCCTTTGATAATTTGGACACACAAAATTCACTTTGGACTTAATAAAGGAAAATCTAAACCAACTTGACAATATGTTGCCATTGTTTACGTTTGCAAGGGAGGGATTTGGACTTAATAAATGAAAATCTTTCACCACCTCAACAATCTAACACCGCATCTCCTTGATAACACATTTTGTGATATCAATGACATTATTCAAAGTACTACCCACTAGTTTCATGTTTATAAATTTATCACTGCATAATTAGGGGATAACGTTTTTTATAGAATGTATGCATTTGCATAATGGGAACCAAACCGTAATAAAATCAACTTCTCTTGGGCCAACTAAGATCATGTAACTATTTTTTGTTGTTTTATTTCTTATTACATGAGTTTCATATTGTCCAATGTCAACTAATTACTTAATCAACATTTATTGAATATGAGCGTGGAGGAAATTAATATAAAATATCAGATTACACGTGTTCATAAGCATGCTTATTGTTGGTCTAAATGCACTTCATTGTAGAAGGGGCTACCATGGACCCACTAAATATGAATAGAGGATCTCAAACCTCATCCTCCTATGTTTTTAGGAGCGACATTTAAACACTCATAAAAAATTAACTTGTTTTTATTATGCTTTTATATTTTTGTCAACTTAACATCCAATGTCTTCTTTGCATGACCTTATATACATAATTCATTTGTCATATTTTTGAAAACTTTGAAATTGGCATTTGTATAAATATAACCTGACCATCATATACAAAATCATTATTAAAAATGTCTATAGTGTTAAAAAAAAGTTGACAGTTAATTACATAATATAAAAAAATCCATCTTGGATTCTTTTAAGTAGCATATACATTTTATTTTTCTTAGTGGTTTATATATTTAAGGTTAAAATAAACCTTAGTGTTACAATGCATTTACTATTGGGTTTTATTCCCTTGTCCTATGGGTTGTGTTAACACATAGGATGTACAGGATTCAAGGTCTAGAAAGATGATTAGAGTACAATTACAAAAGTCTTTTACTCATGATGGTGGTTTTCATCATTAACAGAAGAGGGAAAGTTTTGGTCATATATGTCTCTCAGTTTAAATCATTCATGCAATGTTTGGTTAAATGTTCTCATAATCCAAATGCAAGCTTATATTTCTTTCTTGTAACCATTGTATATTATTGCAAATTGTCCATTATAACTCTGCATTACAAACTGTGCACTACAGACTGGTGCTATGAACCCTATATCTTTTGATCGACCAAACCCTTGTCAAATTGAGATTCGTCTAAGGCCGAGTATTTAACCAGTCAATTATATGTTTCCTCTTAGACATGGAAAGTCTTGCTAGTCTTTCATAAAACCTAGTTCAAATTGTGCTACCGACTGGCGCTGCAAAATCAACCATTGGCACTACAAACCCTATGTTTTACACAGAGTTGTTTATTTTTTCTTGTATGTTGTTTCATTCAGATTGAATTGTTGTTCCTCTTTATCACTTCCTATTTGAAACTTACTTAAACTTCACACTATTGTTGATTGTTGTTGTGTATAAGATTTTCATTAAGGTAAACCCTAAGTGTGCCAGCTCTGTAATCAAACCCTAAAATTTATTGTTTTATTCTACATTTCTCATAGCAATTGTCATAAGAAGTTACATGAGGTTTTCAAAATAGTAATTATGGACAGCCAACAAGGCAAGAAAATCCACAAAGGGGGACAAATTGTGAGAGTTGAACCACATGACATGCAACTCATCAATTCTGAACCATTTTTTGAGGAAACTTTCCAGAGGGTGGGATGCCTCAATTTTTGTCAGAAAATGCAAAGAGGACATCCTGAAGTGGCTAAGCAATTTGCACTAAATTTCAGTGGTGCAAATACTAAGGTGGGGATGTTGGAGTTTGAATTATTCGAGCATTCTATTTATGTAGCCACAAAGATACATGATTGTGGTGAGAAGTGGTTTAAAGCCATGTCGTTAAAATCTTCTTTCTCCAAGGAATTCTTTAAACCTGAATATCATGCAGACAACCTATCCAAAGGAGTTCCCATAAGTCACCTGATGGAATATTTTAACAAGATTCTTAGGGTCATTCAAAGGTACTTTACATGTGAAGGAAGGTTCAATATGGTATATCAATACCATATCAGATTACTACTACACTTCACTGGGAAAGAATCCATGAACCTTCCCTTTTACCTTTTCAAGAGTATTGGCAAGATGTCAGATCGAGTCCAGGCTAAGTCCAAGTAGGTGGACACTAGTGTTTTTCACTCTGGTGTAATCAAGATGTTAATACTGGAAGAGTTGAAAAAGACTAACACTAATAGGGGGACTTTCCTAGATGCATTAGACTTTTAGCCATATATTTCTCCTACACCATAATCCAAAAGACAAACACCTACCCCTATTGAGAGTAATGTGCATTCAGATTCAAGCAAGAAGAGGAAGATAACTAGGAGTGATAAATATTTTCAAGTTACTGATAAAACAACTGAAGGTGGTCCCTCACAACCTCCTAACAGAGAAATTTTCCCTATGGAAGAACTTACCTATGGAGATATCATTAGGAAATAAAAAGAGTTTGAAGAGAAAGAAAATCATCTTTTCCCCACCTGTTGCTGCAGAAAAAATAAAATTTAGAAGACCTTTCACTAGATCTGCAACTAAACAACATGTTCCTATGGAAGATGATGCAACAGAAGCTTCAGCTCAGCAAAAGGACAAAGCTCAACCTTCCAAGCAGCCCATAGAGATTATTGATATTAGCACCCCTCCTCATGAAAGTAATCCTACTTTCAAAAGGCTCAGGAGGCAACTCAAGGAGGCAAGAACTGCAAATGACAAATTGAAAAAGAAGGATTTGGAGACCCGAGTCAAGCTAAAATATACGCTAGACCTATATGAGGAGACTATTGATAAGGAAAATTTCATAGCTAAGAGTTCTTTACCCCTTCACAGGAAACCCATGAATATGTATAAACAGAAGAGAGCTTGTCAGGCCAAGATCAGGAAATTAAAAGCAAAGTTGCATCCCTTCAGAGAGCAAGTAGAACAAAGGAATTTAGATATATTGGCTAAGGTGGATACCAGAAGGAGTACCAGAACCAAAACATGAATACATGATAATGTTTCACATCGGCATCATTTTTTTCATGGTTTACTTTTTGCATGAAGTTACAACACTAAGTGATGATTTTGGATTTTGAGCTAAACTTAGCATCTTCATATGTTTTCTCCAATGTTACTTATGGTTGTAAGGAGTTTGTAGCATTTCTCGAAGGCTTATCCTACTTCTGGTGCAATTTTTAAAGGTTGGAATCTTTTTGTAATTAAACAGGCTTCTACAGGAAAGTTTGCGGCGCCTTGACTCACTAGCACTGTGAACTTGGTGTTTTAGGATAGTTTGCAACACAAATGCTGCAAACTTGGATTAGTGAAGATTTTGAAGATCAGAGGGATTTCCAGATGTCAAGTTGAACTCATACCAACATTTAGGGGCTTATCTTCACATTAGAAGGCCACCTGCCTCAAGGAGCTTCCTACAGTAAAGCCACATCACCAAGTTGTTAAGGGTTGTTCTATACGTTGCCAACATTTTCCTACAAAATAACATTATGTTATTTTCTTGTTGTACACATGTTACCATTCTTTTCTAAGGCATAGAATCCTATGAGGAAATGAGGTGGTAGATTCTAAAGTGGTTTTCTTGGAGATTTTGTTATTTAACATAGATTGTAACTCGATAGGAGGTTTGAATGGTTGAGGATAAAAACTCTTATCTTTAATCCCATACTGTAATAGATATTTTCTGATGTATGTACCAAACTCAAGAATCTTTAATGGTGAAAAATGAGTCTTTTCCTACTGTCATTTATGTTCTATCTCACTTTGGTATTAGTCTCTGGTGAAGGATTCATCATGATGCAGGCTTCCTTATTACAGTAAATGATTTATTGTTGGTATTTTATGCAAGTGGATCAAAGTGCTTTTCTCTTTGGATTAAGAAGTTCTTATTCAAATGATTTTTCTTCCATATGTGTTCCAGAAGTACCTGATGTGATCTGATATACATATTTCATGTTTCTTTAAATCTGATTTGAGACCATTCAAAGCCTTGCTTGCTGGTTTGTATTTCATGGAGGGTTTTGTGATTGACATTATAAACTAAGTTTCACATCCATTTGCCACACTTTTAAAACAATTGTTATTCACATTCTGATGGGTATTAGGCTTACATCTACAACAGTCTAGGTGTGACTTCTAGTGCTAACATTTTTGGCGCATGAGAGTTGTGCTACCAAATTGTTTGAGTTGATTTCTTTTTATTTCTTTACATCTTGTTTCTTGTATAAATTTCATATTCATAGGATCATAAATTGCCCTTGATTAATAGATTCTTGAGTAGCAGAAGATCTGTTATAACTTGCCTATTAAATCATTGTTTTATTCAAGTACCTTGCATTCACTTTTTCAGAGAGGTTTATTGTTTTATGAATGATCCACTTGTTTTTATCTTCTTCATTCCTCTACCGGCCATTATATAAAATGTTTGTCTGTTATGCAGCCTGATTTCCTTCAGTGAATAGGTTGTTTATGACTCCATTGCCTAGTAATGGTAGCTATTGATCTGCAGTTAGCTTGTTTCCCTCTTCCTTTCCCAGTCTTGTTGATCCACCTACTTAAACCAATTCAATCCTAAAGAATCAAATGGGTACTGGGATTGTCTTTCAAGCAGTCTAAGGAAAACTTCTAGTGCTAACAGGTTGTAAGCCAACTATGTTGATCTACATTTGGTAAAATAATTCTTAATTATTTTAGTAAATGTTGTTAATGGATATTCCTTTCATTCCTTATTTTGAAACTAATGATAGAATTATTGATTTACAACATCATGGATAATAAAACTACTTCTTTTAGTTTAAAAAAAACATCAACACATATATCTTGATATTTAATGGCCATTTGCATCTTTGTTTTCATAGGAATATCAACTTTTAGAAAATATATGTTTTGATGTTTAGTGGCCAATTTCACTCTATTTTCTTTTTGGGAATATCAACATTAACCACTTGTAGGAAAGGAATATAATGATTTTTTTATAGCTGCTCTTAGTTATTATTTCTACTTAATAACAAAAAAGTGCATAATGTTAGAAAGAAAGTTGCCATCAATTTATATATATATATATATATGTTCATGGTAAGAGTGTGATTCTATATAACTCTAACTCTATGTCAAGATAGACTAATTTCTTTAACTCATTAAACATTAATATTTTAAAAAAATGGAATTATGTTCATAGTAAGAGCGTGATTCTTTTTTGTTCCCAGACCAAGTAGTTGCCTTTGTTATTCAATTGAATCAAAGTCAACTTTCCAATAGATATAGTGAAACAAGGCTAGAAGCCATTACAACAATAATATTCATTATAAGATTAACATGTCATTTATGGGAATTGAAACTGGGTGGGAAGGAAAACAATCATTGCTCACTACCATCCAAGCTAGACCTAATTGACGATAAGAGCTTGATTCTATATAACTCTATGTCAAGAAAGACTAATTTCTTTAACTTTGTTTCAAGAGATATCAAAGTATCTATTAATAAATTAATTACTTGGATTGTGGATATCAATGACGATTGAGGAAAACTCCAAAATTAGAGAGTTTGGTGATATTCAAACACAATCCCAACAAATGAAAAATACCACATCCATTTTGTGTGCAAAATATCACACATATGCATTTTGGTCTACAATCTTGCCTTAGGAACACATTCATTTTCAAATCTCATCTACTCCTCAACAACAAATATAGAAGTAAAAATTGCATGTCAATTCTTTAGTGATGAGAAAGATTCACTGTACTTAAATAATAACTTAACAAACATTTTTAAATTCTCTACCAAAAAATATTAAGTAAGTTCAGAATACTGAAATAGATTACTACTTCTATAAGTAATGTGATGTTAACTAGATTACTACTATAACAACAACATAGGCAATAGAAAATTAGCACAAAAATTATTTTTTAGAACTACTAATACATAACCCCAATATCCCCATCAAGAAGCAACATAACCCTATGATATAGATCAACATAACCCTATGATATAAATCAACATTGGATGAGATCTGTAATATTGGCATCACAAACGTCATTAAAAATGAAAACCCAAAATGAATTGAGCCCTTTCATCTCTGAACCAATTAATTGTTTACACTACTAATCAATTCAACAAGTTACTTGGTTGTTGTATCCTTGATTGTTACACATTAGATTATAGTGAAAATAAAAGATGCTACACATTAGATTATAGTGAAAATAAAAGAGACTATATTATGTAGTTAAGTTTGTTGCTTGCTTCTATGATGTTGACCAATTATTTCCCATAGGGACGCAATCCATTCATGAAATGATGGAAACAGTTTGTGTTTCTCACAATATTGGAAATCAATTTGGTTGCAGTGTGGCTATAACTACACACACAAAATCTTTAGTGATCGTTATAGTAGTGCCAAGGCTTGTGTTGATAAGACTTTGTTTTCCTCATGAATGTCATTGACCTAGAGTGCCTAAAGGCACTACACCTACCCAAATATAAGGAGCAGATCCATAGTTCCCAATTCTTCGTATCACTTCCTTCAAAATCGTCAAGATGGACTAGCATGTTGTTGCAGGTGACCACCCAGATACTAAAATTTTCCCCCATCGCTACAGAATCAACTCCACCATATCGTGAACATTTGTTCCAACACCCCTTTCTCACACGTACCATAAATGATGTTTTCCAAAATCTATGGTAGCGCAACTACTTCAAACAAAGATCCTCTCTGGTCAAACATACCTTGAAATTGTTTCTATGGCCGCCTTTTTGTACTCTTTATTCATCAGAATGATTGTTGCACTTGAGTTTGGGAGTAACCTCAATACCTTAATGAAGTTTGGTTTCTACCAGGAGTAACTCATTAGGTCTGTCCCAGCCAAATGCAATACATGCATTACGATAAAAAATCATCTTCTATGCACAATTCACAATGATATTCCAAATGTTATGAGTTATTAGACAGTTGGGACATAAACAACATACTCATCATGCAATGTGTATTTTAATTGGTGTCTCCTTCGACCACCGTGAATACAAATTCTTGTTAACTATAAATCCCAACAATGATGTGTATTTGAGGTATTGGACATTTCATGTGAATTGCTTTGTTGTTGTTGATCAATATGCATTAGGTGGTTGGGATGAGGAGGTGTGCTTTGTTCGATTAAGTAAGTTAGGTAGGTTTTTGAGAATTGAATGGTTCCTAGCCATTGCATTTTGTATAGATAAGTCTTAGAGCATAAAGATAATATAGCATGGGTATTGGATAGCTCTTGGGTTGATCTAACCTCAATTATCTCTCTTCTATTAAAATAAATAAATAAATAAAAATAAATTATTACACAATTTATTATACATTAAAAAAATTCTTATAAAATTCATTAAAATCAAAAGAAATAAATATTTTATAATAATTATAAATGCTACTTGATATTCTATTAATATATCTTTATAATGGCCCCGTATGGGGTGACAGCTGGGGAAGGAGTGACATTTGGCTTCCACTTGAGCCGAGGTTTAAATGAGAGAGCCCATCCATTTAACGCCAGCCCTACGGATGCAGGGTAGCCAT
>JZKD02S1702030.1:9127-29072 GCA_000966675.3 Picea glauca | reverse complement strand
AACTACTTAAATAACACTAATAAATTAACTATTAAATAACAAATAGCAAACTGACTTGAAGTAACGCTTCAGGTTTGTCCTGTATGCAATAGTTGATTTACTTGTTCGGTGGGAGGAAACCTGCACCAGACTCTCCACAAGCTTCTTGTAAACAGGAAGCAATAGTGCTCTTCAAATATAAATGACATGACAAACAAGACATAAAAAAGGACATCAATCTTATAATTTACAAATCATCGCAGTTAGATAAATCCCTGTGTAAAGATTTGTACAAAACAGTTCAATTAACGAAGAAGATAAACCTTTATTCATTAAATTGAAACAAAGTAAATGTTGTACTTTTTAAAATAAGAGAGATCAGATATGGATAAAACATAAACCAAATCACATCAACCTGCAACGAATTACGATAGCTAAAGTAGTCGATAATTGATTGCAAACTGATATGAAGAAAACTTGAAATAAAAGTTTGATATATTGAAAGCTAAAGCTGTTACAAGACATCAACTTTCATCCTAGTCTGTATTATAAATCCATAGTCTGGTTCTCCCAACAATTGATGATGTGTTCATTACAAAAAATAAATGAGTTTATAAAGACCACAGGGTAAAACATCCCTGTGGGAATTATCAAAATAGTTTACAAAAAATCTGGGGATAATATCCCAAGTCTCTATTTTTGACTCAAGCTAACAACCTATAACAAAACTATATCACACAAATATCTCCTAAACTACCACAACATGCCCAATTGATCATTGGAATTCGTACGCACCTGAAAGGGGACAAGAATAGACAAGTTTAGATGATATTTTATTGATAAAATTAACAAAAATCTAAATTTTAAGACTAGCTACAAAATCTTACGATTATGTAGATGGTCTAATTTGAAAAAAGAATCGTTTTAAATCCATCCAAAACTAACAGAAATATATTGGAATTATTAAACCAAATCTTTAATCATTAAATCAACACAAAGCAAATCGCTCATGCTAGGAGTAACTAAATTTTTATGCCAATTCGAAACAGATAAAATCGTACTTGAATCAATCAAATGATAACAGGATATGTACAATCTGTCACACAACTCTTATTTCCAATTCAGAGCAGACATAATCATTTCAAACAATTCGAAACCAATGAAATCATTTTCATGAATCAATTTCAATCGACGCAAACTGTAACCGATCAAGTAAATTTTTCATGTAATAATTTATGTCGACTCAGCCATTAACAAAATCGTTTTTTAAATCCATAACTAACAGAGTTGTTTTTTTGATTTAATAGATTACATTATATTTATCAAACCAATCACTGATATTGATGTATTGCATACGTAAAGGATCATGCCAATTCAAGCATATGGAATCATTTCAAAATCAAACCATAAGAAATAAATTGAACTAATCTTAGGGCCGATACAATCCAACAACAACAAAATCATATCAATCAAAATCATAGCCGTGTCTGATTTTAGCAAATAAATCTCTTGTACAGGTCAGATGCAATCATAATCTAAAATGGAAGCAAAACATAATCATTCCTTAAATCTATTTGAACAAAAATAAACGAAAACAAACCCAATCGACTACCCTAATTCAAACAGAATAAAAAACAATCAATCGTTTATACTAATCTGAGAATAATAAAATTGCACTAACTAAATCGTAGCTATGTCCGAGTTTAGCATATTAAATCTTCCACACATGATTCATAACGAAATCATTTATGAAAATTCAAAGTCAACAGAATTGTTTTGAATCTATTAAAAACAAACAGAGCTAGTTGAAAGGAAACCCAATCCGTTATATTAATTCAAGCAAACTCATAAAGCAAAATCGATGTCGAAATACATACCTAGGTAGTAAGAAAACAACTCGGTCATGATAATTTCGAATTGACAAAGGTCGTTGCTGCTTCGACATTCCTGAAGACAATTGAACCGGTGGTTTTTTGTTTCTTCTCATTGGCTTGTAGCATACCGTTCTCCTTTGACAACACTGTAATTCGTTCCTCTAACGATTTGATCTTAGATTGAAATAGGGGAACGTCCATGTAATAACATTCAAGCCAGGAATTACATTGAGTACACGATGGTTGATCGGGCTGTGGCATCACAAGCGAGGGTTTGTTCAAGTTACCAGAGGTTTCCTTGTGCAGCTTGATTCCCGGGTAGTTTGGGTCGTTCTTGAGGCACGGAGGTAGGTTAGAAACATAGTCATAGGGTTCCTTAGAGCAGAGGCCATGAGAATAGGGGTATTCCTCAGTTAAGAATCATTCAATTTCGGAGTCCGAGTCCTCGCTCAGCACTATTGGCTTCTGGTCAACGTTTGGCTTGGGTTTGTTCCTAGCACATCTGGATATCCATCGTGCGTTTTTCTTTCCCTTACCATTGACAGTAGTATCACCTTTGCCTTTCTTCCTCACAGGCCTTTTGACGACCTTAGTATTGTCTTTAGCACACGGGTCGACCATGGTATCGAGTAGGTCCATGTCGGGGCAATCCGAGGGTTTGACAGGGGGTAGAAGGATATGAAGTGGCATGACTGGTCCAGCCAATGTTTCATTAACCACAACCTTGTCCACTTGTACAGACTCGGGAGTGGCAAAGCCATTCCTAGATAGGAAGGTTTGCCAACAATCACCACTAAGGCTCAAATGGTGGATGATAATGAGTTTGATCAAGCAGTGATGGAAAAGGCTGCTATCAGCCTTCTCACGCTTGAATATTTTAGACATATTGTACAGGCTACGTAAGAGATAATGTGGCATATTCAGAGGGTAGCCTATAAAATTCATCAATAACCGAAGATGATACAGAAATACCAAGCCATAACGACCTTCACAGGTCACAAACTATTTAACAATTGCCAAAATATCGTGCCACCTGGGTTTGAGGGTAGTGATAGGCATACCTCTATCACAGGTAACAATCTTCCTTGATTTGAATAGGAGCGGCCATGGCACCTCGTCTACTTTGGAGTTTTTAAACCACCTTTGCCCTGTAGCTGGTAGTCATGTAGCTGAGCTCATGAATTCCTCACTTAGCTTGAGTTGTATGTCTCCGACCTTAGCCCTGCATCCGTCGAAGGTGAGGGCGAATTGTTGGGAAACCGAAAGGTTGAAACCCTCAAACCTTTGGATAAACACCAGCCAGCCACCATTTTCCAAATCCCTACGAGCATTGTCGAACATCAGGAGTGTTTGGATACCATTTGGCTCTATGCGCACTACAGGTGCCATAGATGGGAGCACAGAGTGAGCCGGGTGAACAGGCAAGGGTTTGGACAGGGTATTCGCAGGGTCGAATAGCTCACAGACTTTCCCGAAATCAACAGAGTTAACCCAGGATAGGAGGGAAGGCATTAATGCCCGAGTGTGCGATGGTGGTGGAACTAGATCAACCCATGCAAAACAGCCATTTCCCAATGTACAACCGATGACGCATATAGTGGTTCAAATCACTATTGCAATGTCAATAAAACAACCATTGAAAACTATGATGAGTCGACCCGCGTGTTTGCACAAGCATTAGCATTTGAATGGTTTTAAAATCAAAACAATGATTCGAAATCAACACTAAGGGTTCGATCATAACAAATATGTGTTGTATGAAATGATTACACCAAGGGTCTAACCACAACGTCAATGTGTTTTCATGAAACCAATGTGTCAAGGAAAATGATGAAAGACTATAGAACATCGAACCACCAATATATTGAGGACTCAATGACAGTCATTATAATATCATCACAATCTTATAAAAAATGAAATCATATTAACAATTAAAGAATGCCAAATGAGTAAAGATCTTGGAGTCTTGCCAACTGTACAACTATAATTAAATTGGAAATGCAATGAACACATAGACAAGAGTGACCATAATAATCTAGTGACGATTTTAATGTGACTTTGAAATCAAAGTTTTCACGCTTGCAGTCATGAAAACGAGAACAAAAGCAGCTGTGAAAATGCGCAAAATAATAGTGTTGTTTTATTCCAAAGATTGCGATGAAAATCAAGTGTTGCAAAACACTGGTGGAGGCATCTTATAGGATAGGATAAAAATGTGAAATGGCTGCCAACATGACGTTGGGAGCATTTATAGTGAGTCAATAGCCATTTGTTGTGGTGTAGGGATTGGCATTCTTTCCCCAGCCTCTCTCATCCTTCCCTTTTTTTTTGAGGGGGGCTTTCCCTTGTAGACAGAGCTTTAGGGTGCTCCAGTCCCCTTCTAAATCCCGGGGTATGTTGCCAATTCCCCACCCTTGCCACAACTTGTTCCTATCATTCCCCCAAATTGAGATGTTGAAGAGAGACTTAAGATTATGGCTTTCCATCCAGTCTTTGAGGCGCTGCAGATCTTGTCTCAGGTCTAGAGGAGGATCTCCTAAGATTGAATCTTGCCAGATTTTGATTTTCTTTCCATTTTGTGGCACCCAGGTGAGATGGGGGGTGAAGTGGGGCATGGCCTTTTTGCAAAGGGTAAAGATAGGGGCTCCCTTAGATTCCCTACAAGGATATTCTATGCAGCGTTCCCTTGATCCCCTAAAGTATTTTTTCCAAAGTGATACTTTTCTCCAGGTTGGTTCCTCGGTGATGATATTCCATAGCAACTTTTCCCCCAAGGCTAAGTTCTGAACTCGGGTTTTTTTGAAGTTGAGTCCTCCTTCTAAGAGAGGTTTAGAGGTTTTTTCCCAGTTTATTAGGTGCTTTTTCCTGCCTGTCTTCTTTCCGCCTTCCCACAGGAAGCGTTTTTGCATTGCTTCTAGTTTTTGAATTATGGAGCAAGGGGCTAGAAGCAGCGAGCTCTTATAGATGGGTACACTGGCCAGAACTGATTTAATTAGGACAACTTTCCCTGCTAGATTGAGCCAGTTCGCCCCCCAGGTGGAAATTTTCTTCTTTAGTTTGTCAATTAGATGGTTCCACTATGAGGCTCTTGGGGCAGCTTTGAAAATAGGGATTCCCAGATAATTGAAGGCCTCCCAGTTGGTGTGCCCTTCCATCCCCAGAACTCTAGTTATTCCCATCATTTCTTTAGGCGTGATATTCCAGCCATAAATCTTGCTTTTTGCCTGACTTATTTCACTTCCTGAAACTGCAGCGTAAGCATCTAGTTCCTCCTTAAACTTCTTTGCGATTATTGGGCTTGCACCACCTAACAGCAGGGTATCATCCGTAAATTGTGCATGATTTATGTCTTTCATCCCTTGCACTATTCTTAATCCCTACAGGTTGTTTTGAATTTGGGAGTTTTCCAACTGATAGCTTAGGATAGAAGCTTGGATTGCATAGAGGAGGGGCGAGAGGGGGCACCCTTGCCTTAACCCTCTGGAGGCTTGGAAAAATTTTGTTACTCTCCCATTCACCATGGGGGCTATCCATGGTGAACCTATACAAGCTTTAATCCATTTTACAAAAGGCTGATCGAAACCAAACTTTCCCATTACTTCAAATAAAAAGATGTCATTAACTCTATCAAAAGCATTGGCTAGATCAAGCTTTATAATCATACCTTTGTCTTTCCTCCGAGCACTTGAATGAAGGGCCTCTTGGACTAGAATGATGTTGTATGCAATGTGTCTACCTTTGATGAAGCCTCCCTGGTTTCCTGGGATGATAAGAGGGAGGATTGTTTTCAATCTGTTTGCTATAATTTTGGTGAGAATTTTGTAGTTGGTGTTGCAGAGGGAAATTGGCCTAAAGCGGTTGAAGTTAAGCACTCCTTTCTCCTTCGGGATAAGTGCCAGGAAGGCCGAATTTGTGCTCCCTCCTAGCTTGCTGCTCGATTGCGATTTTCTTATCATTTTTGTGAGATCGAATTTTATTATCCCCCAACAGTGTTGGTAGAACCTGGCAGTGAAACCATCCGGTCCTGGAGCCTTGTCTGGATTCATTTGATCCAGGGCCTCCTTTATTTCTTGCTGTGAAACTTCCTTCATCAGGCTGATGTTGATGTCCTCCTTTATTAGATTTGGAATTATGGAGAGAGGGTACCGATGAGGGTCTATGTCTTCCCTTTGTGGTTCTGAGTAGAGGGTTTCAAAGGTTTCAAAGGATGCTTGTTTAATGCCTTCTGGATCTAAGATTGTAATATTTTGGACCTGAATTTCTGTCACAGCTTTATAATGCTTCCTTGCCTCCGCTTGCTTATGGAAATAACTAGTGTTTTTATCTCCTTCTTTCAGCCAGAGGCTTCTGGATTTTTGCCTCCAATAACATTCTTCCTCTCTGCAGGCCTTGTGCCATTGTCTTTGGAGCTGGTATTCTTGTTGAAGGCCCTCTTGTGTGATCTCTTTATTTTCCATTTCCAGCTAGTGGTTCTCAAGTTGCTTTTGCGCATCTTTGTGAGTAGTGGTTGGGTTTGTTTGGCCCTTTGCCTAGGATTTTAGAGTTGTTTTTAGCCTTCTTAGCTTCTCTTCCCAAACATAAAAGGCAGAGCCCTTGACAGTGGTTGTCCACGACCTGGATACGAGGAAAAGAAAGTCTTTGTCTTGGATCCAGGACGGGTTGAATCTGAAAGGGATGGGTCCCTGGATTTGGTCGGTTTAAAATTCTAAGCAGACGGGCTTGTGGTCTGAAATGTTGTGGGGGAGAATCTCTGACATGGCTATGAGCCCAAGAGTCAAGAAGGATATTTGGACAAGGAATTTTTCCAGCCTTGCGGCTATATGCCTCGGTCCTACCCTTTTATTGGTCCACATATAGAGGCCTTTGGTAGGGTAGGTTTGATGTCTATTAGATCCCAGGATGAGATTAGGTCCTCCACCCATTCTCTAGCTGGGTCTCTTACGATGGTTCCCCCTCTTTTTTCCTCTTGGTTTAGGGTTACATTTATATCCCCTCCTAAAATGATATTTTCTAGAACATTTTTTTGTAAGAAGTCTTGGAGGGTTTCCCAACAGTACTTTTTCTCTTCTATATGTTGCAGAACCTAGATATTAAAGAGGCTTACCAGATATCCCAAATCTTTTTGGAGGAGCTTGGTGTGAATCCAGTGCATGCAAGTGTCTGAGCTGATCAATTCTATTTTGGTGGTGTTCCACAAAGTGCAGAGCCCTCCTGATGCGCCTCTGGCATTCTCGGCTATTCCTTGGCTGTTTCTCCATACATTCATTGAAGCTTTGAGGGAGTCTTGTCGACTCATCTTGGTCTCCTAGAGGAGTAGGATGTCTAATTTCGAGGCTTTGATAATGTCCTTGAGAGCTTCCTCCTTCCTTTTGCTGCTAAAACCCCTACAGTTCCAGGAGGTTAACTTCATTAATTACCTTGGGGGGGGGGAGTGTCCTCCTTCGGAGGATTTGGATAAATTTCTTGTTTGTCGAACACTGATCAATTGCTTGATGGTTTGTTGTGCACCTTTTAGGATGTCTTTGTAGGTTTCTTGGTCTCTTTCTGCTTTTTTGGATTTTCTACCTCTTCCTGGTTTCTTTGGGGTGGCCCAGGCTTTACTTACTCCTTCCGAGTCACTGCCGGACGAGATCTCCCATTCCTCTATGCCTTGAGTCACTTCAATCCTTTGAGGGGATTTGTTTTGTACCTCTTCTTCTGTTGTCTTTTTAGTTTCTCTGTCTTCAGGGTTTTGGGTTCCTCTTGTTGCTTCCCCTTGGGTGTCTTTACTCGGCTCTGTTGTCTCACCTCCAGTTTCCAGAGCCAAAATATTGAAGTTGTTAACCGTCTCTTTGCTTCCTGGGTTCTTGTCCTACGTTGGGGCTGCCTTTTCACTTCTTGGTCCTTTTGATTTCGGTTTCCCTTTCCGAGACTGTTGCCAGCCTTCATCCCCTGCTTTCTCTATATGTGGGTTCTTTGGACAGTTTCTTTGGAAATGGTCGTATTCATGACATCCTCTACATTTAAATGGGAGCTGCTCGTAATCAAGCTTTTGAAACTGTTGCCATTCCCCAACTTTTAGTTTTACCACTTCCGGTAAACCTACCTCCAGATCAACTTCCACACAGATTCTTACACAAGAGTACTGGTCCTTTGGGTCCGCTCTATCAATGTTGTGTCCCAATCCATTTCCAATAGCTTGAAGCGATGAGGTATTCCAGCAGTGTGTTGGCAGGTTCGATAGTCTTACCCAGACAAGGACGTCTTTTGGTACTTCTGAGGCTGGATCAAAGCTTGGGGTCCAACGATTCAGATAGAGCCCTTGTGTGCCCATGAAGTACGGTCCATTTTTAAATATTAGATCTCTGTCCTCCTGAGAGATGAATTCAAATATAAAATATCCTCTCCCAACCGCATAACACGTTACACTATTTGTTATCAGCGGCCTCCAGTTCCTTTGGATCCAGTTATCTGTTGTTCTAGCCGAGGGCCAGAGTCCCATGAACTAACCTACCAGGCCGTGATCTGAGAGGGACAGTGCAACCTTCATTGGCTGGTCCGGGGGCAAGTCGATCTTTGGGACGACGTCTAGTTTCTTCACGAAGCTTGGGGTTTCTAAGGGAGGGAGCTTCTTGCTGCAGGCTACAACTAGTTTACGAAAAGAGGAGGCTGGGGAGGGAGGGGGCGGTGGCTCCCCTCCATCCTGGCCCGTCATGGAAGCAGATAAAATTGAACCCTAAACTCAGAGCGAGAGCTGTTCACCCTGGAGCGCAAGAGTCTAATCATTGTTGCAAACTACAACTCAAAAGGTGGTGAGCTTGTCTCGGAATGGTTAATCAAACAGCGAGCAGCGGCCATGTTTGGGTTTGAGCCCGAGACCTGATCGTCATTATATGACCAACCTTACCACTACGCCACACCCATGACCTTGACTTTAAAAATAGATTATTATTATAAAGAGAAAGTTTTTTTTTATAATTAGAAGAAAAATTTACCATTTTTAAGTCTTTGAAAACACTATGTTTGAATTTTGAAGAGACTATAGTTGAGGCCATAATTGAGAGGATAAGACATTTAGTTTGGGATATATAATATCAAATATTATTTTTTTTAGGGTAAATTTGGTCCTAAATTTAGTTGGAACTATGTTGGAAATCAAAGTTCTATCTATATGATGGAAAATTTGCCTCTATGGATTTGACCAATTTTAAGATGACCTAAATCATTGGTTTTTCAGAAAACGATCAAAATGTGTGGAAAGACTCACCGGAAATAAGTTGATTTGAGTGCCCCATACTCGACACCAACAATTGTAAGTAACCAATGTTTAACTTTTGAATAGGAAATAATTAAGAGACAAAACTTTTAAATAATAAATTTAATACTTAACAATCATTCACTCAATATTCATGCAACATATCACCTCACCTCAATTGTCTCATAGTAAGTGGGGAATAACTTCTCTGAATCTCATTAATCAAAATGCATCAATTATAAACCATGGAAACTAACTTCTCTCACTCTCATTAATCAAAATGCATCAAGACTAACTTTTAATTAGTAAATATTCAATTATCATTCACGCGGTGCAAGGGAGAGGGTAGGAGATTCTCTCAATATGGAAACAATTTTTGAAATGAGGGCACCAAGCTCGAAGTTCTGAATATGAAAATGCTCTTTGAATTTTGAATGGAACCATTCACACAGGAAAGACTTTAATAATCAATAGAAAATCTCTTTGAACTTTGAATATTAGCAAGAGAAAATCTTAAAAAAACTATTATCTATTTAACTATTTTATGTTAACTATTTAAAGAAAAAAAAATCTCTAATAACGAGTATTTTTATTTTGAATTTGTTATTTTTTTATTTTTTTAAATAGTGGATGTTATTATTTTAATGTTTTTTAAGTATAGATTATTAATATTTTTATAACATAAATGGGTTTAATTTTTATTAAATATTAATAGCATAAATGTATTTAATTTCTATTAGTTTTTAGCAGATTAGATATACATTATTTAATCTTTAAATAAAAGTATAAAAACAAATTAAATATATATTTTAATGATTTAAAAATAGGTTAACCTGTTAATAGAGTGTGATTTTTTTATAATCATAAGAAAACATCTTCATCTTTAAATCTTTGAAAACACTATGTTTGAATTTTGAATAGGCAATAATTGAGAGGATAAGACTTTTAGGATCTGAAATCCTACATGTCTTCCCCATGAAGAAGAGTCGAAGGCCACTCGTGGGTCTAGGAGTGGAAGCTAGGATGACGTTTTTAGGGTGAGATAAATAAATAGTATTTAAATTATCTAGTTTTTTTGGGTAAATTTGTCTTAAAGATGGTTGGAACTATGTTGGAAGTTAGAGTTGTTGGAAACATGCCAACTAATTTCCCAACATGAAAATGCATGCAACTATATTTAGAATGTGCATGCATGCACTCTTTTGTGAACCAATTGTGTAATTGTTGGATCTAATTATAATTAGTTAGTCTCGTTGTTTGAGAGATGTTATGTATACGAGCATACCCATACAGGTGAAGTGAGCAATGAGCAATGTGTAGTAGAGTGTGTGAGAAAGACACCATACTGTGGAGTATAGTGTGTCTGTGAGGAGAGGATGGTTGTATGTCTGTGTTGGCTATTGTAATTCTCCCTTGAATAATAAGAATATCAACTATCATTGCCCAGTGTTTTTTTCCCGCATTGGGTTTCCACTTAAATCACTGTGTCAATTGTGTGATCATTGTTGTGTTTGATTTGTTGTTCTCGGTTTTATGCTTTGTAGTTGCTCTGTTTTGCTCCTGCTACCCAACAAGTGGTATAAAAGCAGGTGAGCCAAGCCGAACAGATTTGCATAAGTTCAAGAAAGCCATTAGATGAAATCTGGTGTGTGAGAGTGACCTCTTACTAAACCTACACATGGAAGATTCGATCTAAGCACTACAAGAGATCAATTTGTGTGCTGCATGCATGCACAAAACTCAAGGTATTATGAAAGTGGACGTTTTTTTTATGCATGGATAATAAGAGGATCGCTTTGGTAAGAGGATGGCCATGGTAAATTAATGGATGGAGTATGTTATAATATTTTATGGAGGATCGTTTCGTTTTTTGAGTCGGTGGAATTATTTGAAGAGTATCACCCTCTTTTATTACAAGGTAAGAGGTGGACCCTTTATGATTTGGTAAAAGGTTTTGACGTACAAAATATTTTCTTTAAAATCTTTTAACTAATATTTTTTTGAGGTTTGAGGTTCAACTTTGAGTAAGAAAAATCCTCTATATTAAGGCTTGGTTTTATAAGCAGTAGTTTTGGAATTTTCTGTTCATGGCGAAAGTGCAGAGTTTTAAGTTTGAGGTGGAGAAATTTAGTGGCAAGAATAGCTTTGTGCTGTGGAATCTCAAGATGCGGGATTTGCTTGTGCAACAAGGATTCCAAAAGGCGTTGGCTCGAAATATAAAGAAACCGACAAGCATGACAGACGAGGATTGGGAAGATCTGGATGCAAGAGTCCTCAGTACCATTTGTTTGTGTCAGGAAGATGAACACAAATTGTTGATCACTTGAATGTTTTAAATACTTTGATTTGTCAATTATCTAGTATGGACGTAACGTACAAAGATGAGGACAAGGCGATTATGCTATTGTGTTCATTTCCTAAGTCTTGGGATCACTTGGTCACATCTATGTGGTTCATCTCAATAGATGCCATTGATTATGACACTATTGTGGGAGCTTTGTTGTTGGAGGAGATGAGGAAAAGATCCAGTAAGAAAACCTCAACAACAGAAGCAATGGTGGTCATAGGTCGATCTACAGAAGGATGGAAAGATAAAAAAGGTACAGCCAGGTCTAAGTCAAAAGACAGTAAGGGTAAGGGAAAATGTTGGTTCTGTGGAAAATCTAGGCATCTCAAGAAAGATTGTTGGAAAAGACAACAAGCATCCAAAGAGGACTCCACAAAAGAAGAAAATTCAACTACAGGTATGGTTGATGAATTTTTTCTATCTATTGTGTCTCACCACCCGTGTTCACATAGAAGGTGCAGGGTGATGATGGTTGAGTCACCGTGGGAAAAAATATATATATATTTACTTTGGAATTGTAACAATAATTGATTGCATGTAAATGAGCATATGAATGTAAGACCTAGATAGACATGCGTACCCCTGGTTTACCAGGTCACCTATGAAAAGTCTATACGTAGATTTAGGTAGATTGAATATGTGGGGGGGCATGTATATTGGGTTAACCTTGACTCTGTGAAAGAGTTAATGAGTTAAATCTATTTTTTAGGTCAAAGCATGTGGTTTTTTGGGTCCATGTTTTTTGGGTAGCCTGTGGTATTGTGTCCATGGATTGCATGTAATGAAGTCTATAAAAGGCTTGGTGAACTCCATTGTAAATGGGTCTGGAGGTAAGCGATGAAGGCTTACTTGGCCAACTTGGTTGGATTTGGTCAAGGGAATGTCCGTGTTAAGGTGGAGCACTGAGACTCTAGTGTAAAGTCCCTGGAGGTGAATGACAAAGGTTCACTTGGGTTGGTTCGGCCAGATTTGGTCAAAGTTGTTCGAATGAAAAGTTTGAGGTGGAGAAGTGTGTCCATGTTAGAAAGGTGGGTCTGTAGAAAGGTTGATGTGTTGGCAGGTCAATCAAGTGTTTGAGAATATATGATGAAGGTAGGTTCATATCCATGGAACTTGGAAAGTATTGCAGGGAAGCTAGGATCGAATAGGCATGTTAAGTAATGCCAAGTTGCAGCAATAGTTGTGGACAAAATCGGTTGAGCTATCTGGTAACTTGGTCACCATTGGTTTTAAAAGACAGGAAGATTCAGGAAGAGGTATGAACATGTCATCTGGTAATTACTCAAATGTGAAATTATTCAGTTATGATGCTTATGTTTTTTATCAGCACTCTAAGTAGGACCTAGATCAAACAGGTAGATATTTGATATGGTGATTGATTTAGGTGGATATCGGTGGCCATCCACCTATTCCACTGACTCAAAAAGTAGTTTTCCACCTTTGCAGTTCTTCGGTAGTTTTTTGGGTTCCAAACTTCTGGGGCCATTTTGAGGCTCTAAATGACGTTATTTTGGGGATTTGGGACCCAAGTGATTGTTGAAGGCATTGACCTGGGCCATTTGAAAATCGCTCTTCTCGATTAGACCTTTCCAATGGGCTATTGTGCGCATAAAACAGAGATCGTATGCAAAAGTTATGACCCCAGGAAGTTGATGTACTAACTTACCCAAATGGGGCTCACATGACTTTTGGCACTTCATCTCCTAGTGTTAGGTTTTTGGATTTCTAGGGTTTTTGACATTCTTGTTTATTGTAAAAAGGCCTTTAGATCCTCATTGTAATCATCTTCTTGCAAATGAGCATAGTCGTCACATCTCTTCTCAGAGATAAGCGACCACCATTCTAGCAAGCTTGTTTTCTGCTACATTTTACAGTTTCAGCTTATTTCCTTATTGAATAGAAAACCAATTTTACTGTATCTCTATTATTTTTTGTTAAACGTCTTTTAATAATCTATATTCATTTTTTTCTTCTCATAAAATATGGATTATTGGTATCAGAGTGGTCTGCTTCTTGTCATCTTAATGCATGTCCCCAACGAGGTCAGGGTACAAAGAATTGGGTCTCGAGCTTGTTTTTCTTGAGGAAAAAAGCTCTCGCACGCCCAAGCGACCTCTCATGGCAGGAGAAAAGAAAGATGATGGGACATGAGATCCTTTCAAAATCTTGCTTGAGGAATCCCTCATGCAACAAAGGAACGAGATGATGGATAGTTGGCGCAAATCCTTCGGTGGCTACCAACAAGAGACACATCTTCCTCGAGCGGAGGCACCGCCCCCTTCAAGGTAAAAATCAACTTCGATATTCCTATATTTGAAGGTCATATAAACATAGATGTTGTAGATGAGTGGTTGAATCTACTAGAAGGGTATTTTTCTGTCCATAACTTTTCGAATAGAGAAAAGATTACTTTTGCGCTACTCAAAACCATTCCCCATGTCAAAGATTGGTGGGAAAATTTCTATGAGAAAAAGGAAACAGAGGAACCCTCATTATTTATAGTTGCGGAAAACTAATAATCCTTCAGGGATGCTATTAAGGAACAATACTACCCTATTGGAAGTTATGACGACTTGTATACCAAATGGACCACACTGCAGAAAGAAAGAGACCAAGCAGTGCTAGAGTTCACAAATATCTTCCATACCTTGCACACCAAGCTGGGTATCAAATATTCAGAGAGACATCTGGTTCTCAAGTATAGCGGTTCTCTACATAGATACATCCAGACTGAAATGGAATTTCTGGACATCTCGTCCTTGGGCGCGACCTACCGATATGCCGTCCAAATCGAGCAGAAGCTCAAACAAAAGATGCGACAATTTGGGCCTGGGAACCCCTCACAGCAAAAGCCAGGAAAGGGTGGCCCCAAGCCACAGAACAAAGGACAGAGCAAAGATGGACAGTATCAAGACAATCAGTCCAAGCCGCAAGCAAATAAGGACACTAGAAAGACAAAGAAAGATACCAGGAAGTGGTGCGACTTCCATAAGAGCCCTTGGCATAACATTGTTGATTGCCTCTCAAAGAAGTCGTTGGTGGCCAAAGTGAAATTCTCTGAATCAGATGCGGGTTCTGACTCTGAGTTAGAACTAGAAAGGGGAAGACAGATCATTGATGCGGAACCCAGTGCCACCATTGCTACCACCAAGCTCTAGCCTACTGAACCAAACGAGCTAGAAGAAGGCGAGCACCTCTTCCATTCACAGATGTGGGTAAAAGGAACCCCGCTACAATTCATCGTTGATAGCAGAATCCATAAGAACCTCATATTAGTAGAGGTCATCAAGCGCCTGGCCCTGCCGACAATGCCACACCCACAAAACTACACCATTGGATGGCTCCACTAAGGAAGTGATCTCCATGTCAACCAATAGTGTCGATTGTCGTATGGCATCAAGCCTTTCAAAGACGAGGTATTGTGTGATGTTTATCCTCTCAAAGTTTGTAATGTTCTTTTGGGACAACCTTTTTTATGGAAATTCCATGTTGTATATGAGTCTAGGCCTCGTAGTGTTATTATTACTTTGAATAGGAAATTATATAGGACACCCGAGGCAGTCCCTCCTAGTGCTATTTTCTTGATCTATGCCAAGGAATGCAAGAAGGTCATCTCTCAGACCAGGAAATTTTTCTTCTTCGTGATTTGCTCTCAGAGTGAGCGAAATATCGTAGCCACATCTAGGGCCTCCGCGACCAATCTCTCCACACAACAGAAGCAAGTCGATAAGGTTGTGGAAGAATACTCAGATATCATCTCCTCTCCTACCAGGGTACCTCTGCATTGCCATGTTAAGAATCCCATCGATCTAAGCCTAGGCACACCGCTACCCAGTGGGCCAGTCTACTGCCGCTCTCTCTTAGAAAACGAGGAGATCAAGAGGCAGATCCAAGAACTGCTCCACAAGGGGCACATCTGGCCCAACTCATCGCCTTGTGGGAGCCCAATTGTGTTGGTGCAAAATAAAGATGGGACCTGGGGACTCTGCATTGATTACCGGGTCGTGAATAAAATCACAGTATGAAACCGGTACCTGATTCCCTGAATCTATGACCTCCTTGATCAAATCACAGGGGGCAAATACTTCAGTGAGATTGATCTGAAGTCTAGCTACCACCAGGTCCCAATAGAACAGACAGATGTATGGAATATCACCTAAAAGTCAAAAGAAGGTATTTTTGAACGGCTGGTCATGCCCTTTGGTTTGACAAATGCCCCAAAAACATTTATGAGGATGATGGACAATATCGTACGACATTTCACCAATACTTTTGTAGTGGTGTATCTAGATGACATCCTCATCTACAACAAGACTTGGGTGGAACACTTGCAGCATATTCAACAGGTTCTGCACACCCTACGACAACACAAACTATATGCAACCTTGGAAAAATGCTCCTTCGGCATGGATAGGGTCCATTACTTAGGCTACATCATTGATCAACATGGTGTGCATGTGGATCCAGCCAAGATCCAGGTCATCCGTGACTGGCCAGCCCCAACCACACTCACTGAACTTCGAAGCTTCTTGGGCCTAGCCAATTTCTATCGCAGGTTCGGGTTGGGATTCTCTCATATCTCATGAGCCCTCAACCAAGTAACCAGTGGTGGCGGCAAGGAAAAATTTGTGTGGGGCCTGTCCCAAAAACAATCATTCGATGACTTGAAGAAGCGTTTATGCTCATCCCTAGTACTTTCATTACCATACCTGCAACATCCCTTTGAGATCAAGACAGATTCTTCAGACTATGATGTGAGCGTCATTCTCACTCAACACGGCCACCCTGTGGCATATCATAGTGAGACACTATCAGATGTTGTCTGTAAGTACCCTACTTATGACAAAGAAATGTACTCCATTGTGCAAGCTTGCCTCCAGTGGAGACATTACATTCTTTGGAAGGAGAAAATCATCCACACTAATCACAACCCACTACAGTTCATGCATACCCAAGAAAAATTGCAAAATGACTGCCATCAGAAGTGGTTCACATACTTACAACAATTCCACCTCAACATCAAGTATAAAACAGGAAGCACCAACTAAGTTGTTTATTCCCTCAGTCTACCTCCGGTCACGACACTCACCACGGCCTTATACTCTTGTGGCCACAAGACCTCTAGATGGACCCACCTCTATGAGACAAACCCTGACTTCTCCAACACCTACCAAATGTTGGGCGCCAACTCAGTGGTCACTAATTTCCATATTTAGGACGGGCTATTGTGTCATCTGGGTCATCTCTACATTCCATCAAGCGAGCACGTGAAGCTGATTAGGGAAGTTCACTATAGTTGAGTGGAAGGACACTTCAACATTGAAAAGACAGTGGCAGTGTTGCAGAAACATTTCTATTGGCCAAAAATTTGATAGAATGTCGGCAAGTATATCAGGTCCTGACCGTCTGCGCTATTTCCAAAACAACCACTAAGAAACAGGGCTTGTACACCCCTCTTCCTACTCCTGATAGGTCATGGGAATCCATCTCAATGGACTACATGTCAAGCCTCTCGTCCACCAAGAGGGGAAATGACTGTGTTTTTGTGGTTTTTGATTGCTTTTCCAATATGGCGATTATAGCCGCCTGCAAGAAGAACATCACAACAGAAGCCACTGCCAAGCTCTTCTTTGAGCGAGTATGGGTACATTTTTGGATCCCAAAAACCATTATCTCATACCATGACAGTCGGTTCCTCAACACATTCTGGTCGAGCCTATGGTCACTACTGGATACCAAGATCACCAAACACACTGCCTTCCACCCCCAAACAGATGGCAAAACTGAGGTTGTCAATCGGATGATCGTACATATCTGATGCATGTACAATTCAAAAAACCCCTACACATGGGATGAGAGTATTCCCTATTTCCAACATAGCTACAACCGAGCCCTGCATAGCTCGATTGGCCACAACCCCTTTTAGGTGGGGTTGGGATTCCAACCATTGGGCCCCATTGATGTTGCACTACCCCTGGCGACCATCTCAACTGACTCGTCCCCTGCTCCACCAAAAGATGACAAAGACACCTGGTTCATTGAGCGGATCCATCACATATTCCAACAGGTTCAGGATATTCTATAGAATTCTAATGCCAAGTACAAGCAATGCCATGATCAACATCGTGTGCCACATAAGTTTTAGGTGGGAAATAAAGTTTGGTTGCACTTGTAGAAAGAACGCCTTACAGAGCCCCATAGGAATCTCTACCCATTCCATTATGGGTTGTACACCATCACCAAGGCTGTGGGTGACAATGCTTTTGGTCTCAACATTTCCCCTTTCCTTGGCCTGCACCTAGTCGTCAATGTGGCTCTCCTTCGGCCATATTTCCCACCATTATTGGACACCTCAGAGATAGAACAGTAGTTGAATCCAACAGATCTCAACCCTGACCACATGCAATGGGCATCCAGTGATCATATCATGGACACACAGATCAAGGGCACTCGACAACAAAGGATCCAACTTTATCGAGTCGTCAAGGTAGGGCAACTCCTGCACCAAGGAAAGTGGCTCACACGGGGCCAAATTCAGCAGAAATTTCCTCATCTGATGGGGTAACTCAACGTAATGGAGACCATTACTTCCTAAGGAGGAAGGATGTATCTAGGTGGATATCAGTGGCCACCCATCTATTCCACTGGCTCAAAAAACAGTTTACCACCTTGGCAGTTTTTTGACAGATTTTCGGGTTCCAAACTTTCGGGGCTGTTTTGAGGCCCTAAACGACATTTTTGGGGATTTGGGGCCCAGGTGATTGTAAGAGGCATTGGCTTGGGCCATTCAAAAATCGCTCTTCTCGGTTAGACCTTTTCAACGGGCAAACATGTGCCCAAAACAAAGATTGTATGCAAAAGTTACGACCCCGGGAAGTTGATGTACTAACTTACTCAAATGGGGCCGACATGACTCTTGGCGCTTCGTCTCCTAGGGTTAGGTTTTTGGATTTCTAGGGTTTTTGACATTCCTGTTTATTGTAAAAAGGCCTTCAGAGCCTCATTGTAGTCATCTTCTTGAGAATGAACGCAGTCATCACATCTCTTCTGAGAGATAAGCTGCCACCATTCTAGCAAGCTTGTTTTCCACTGCATTTTACAATTTCATCTTATTTCCTTATTGAATAGAAAGCCAAATCCAGATCAGTGATGATGTTAAGGGGTGCAGACTGTGGGATCCTACTATCCACAGAATCATCATGGACAAAGTTGTAGTGTTTGATGAATATCCTTTTATAAAATCAAACATAGTAAAAGATGAAAGGTCCGAAGCATGACTGGTAGAAGAAGGGTATTTGGAAGGTATTGATTTCCATGAAAGTCTCTCACCATTTGTTAAAAGAATGTTTCTATTCATGTTGTGTTATCATTAGTTGTGTTAGTACAACTAGATGTTAAAATTGTTTTACATGGAGTTTTTTGGATAAGGGGATGTATCTGGAACAACTAGAAAGGTTAGTTTATAATCACAATAGAAGATTTATTTGCAAACTCAGAAATCATTGTATGGACTAAATCATGTGAGGAAAATGTTACAAGATGTTTGATTCCTTCATGGTGAGCCAAATCTTAAAAGAAGTGAGTATAACCATTGTGGTTATGGTATATTTATTATCTTGGTGTTAAATGTTATGCTTGTTGCAAGCACAAGCATGTATGAGATCAACAAGTTGGCTTAGTTGGTTATGATGTTTGATATGAAGGATCTAGGAGCAGAAAAATAAATCTTGGGCATGGAAATACACAAAAACAAGAAATATGGTAAGCTTGGTTATCACAACAAAAATATGTGGTGAAGATACTCAGAAAATTCAGTGTGAATAATGTGAAACCGGTTAAATCCCTTTGGCTTTCCATTGTAAGTTTTCTTTAGGTTTATGTCCTAACTAATGAAGAAGAAAAGGGTTATATGTCTCAAGTATTATATGCTAGTAGGAATTTTGATGATTGTGATGGGAAATGTTCAACATTTCACATGCAGTTGGTGTTGTCAGTAGACACATGGAAAAACCAAGTGAAGAGCATGGAAATGGGTGCTTTAAACACAAAAGCACAAGTATCACCTATAGTGGTTGCAGTGATTTAGTTTGTGGTTATGATTCATGATATTTGGACAAGAGGAGACCTACCTCAGGTTATGTCTTGCAAGAATGCAAGGATCTATTGGGTAATTTTGACATGTACATGATGTGGTGTTATGTGGTGGTCAAAGTGTTGTGCATTTGACTAAAGGTCCAGCGTATCAAAATGGGACAAGTGAATCGGTTTATTAGATAGGTTACTGATGGAGGCAGAATGGTCCATACTGGAGCGAATCATGTAGGTAGATTCATGTAACAATACTGTTAGAGAAGTTGTGGATTTGTGATGGTGTTTAGCTTCTCTTGGCTTGCAGAAAAGGTGATGAATTAATTAAGGGCATGATATATCAGGTAAATTTTTGTCAAGGTGGATATTGTTGGAAACATGCCAACGAATTTCCCAACATGCACATGCATGCAGATATATTTA
>JZKD02S1702019.1:13900-29688 GCA_000966675.3 Picea glauca | reverse complement strand
TAGGGACAACCCCCCTTGGCTTCCCCAGGAGTAAGCCTAGACGGAAGAAGTTCCTGTCAAGGTGACAGTGTGGGCAGGGACTTAGACATTGTGTCTCCGAGGGCACACTAAGTGAGCCGGACTTAGCTCACGTTTGCAAGTGTGCATAAGGGCGACAACATACCTTATCTTTGAAGTTGGCACATCATTCTATGGCAGGAACATTAGAATGCTTGCATGTGTTTTATCCCACTTTAGGAGCAAGGGTGAGTAATCATAAGACAGAGTTTTGGATCATCAATTTAGAAGTGAATCTAGATTTGAATTAATCCCAGTTGGAAATGAAGTCTAGAAGGGAGCATTGTGCGTTATCTTGGGATTCTTTTTGGAATTAATGTACACTAAGGACATGTGGGAGTAGATTGTCACCAAAATTAAAGGGAAGACACAAAAGTAGTATAATAAGGACATCTCTTTTGCTGGTAAGCTAGCTATGCTCTCTTGTATTTTGGTTGTTGGTCATGTTTATTATTCATCTCATTGGCTCCCTAATGATTAAAATTATTACAAAATAAAAAAGATTCTATAATATCATTTGTGGGGCAAATTATTTGTAAATTGTTGTGGATATTCGACTAGACAATTCATCACAACAGATCATAATATGCTACTCTGGATGCACTGAGGTTATACTCTACTACACAATGATTACTCGTGACCAAATTATAATATTAGACACATACTACTTTCTTTGTAAAAAGTCGAGAAAATTAAGAGAATAGTTACAGTAGTAAAAGAGAACACAAGTAACACGATGAACACGAAATGTACCCTAAAGAAACCCGATTTCGGAAAACTCCAACAAGAAGTAAGGATTGTGTCTTGCTCTTTTATTCTCAGATTTACAGTACAAATTGCAAAGAAAGATAATCACTCACTATGGAGTAGATGGACATCGTGGCCTAAGGAGGCTATTATGGGATCGCTTCCTTCATCTACTCTTCTCCAATATCCCATTCCTTTTGTCTACCCAGCTATGGAACAGTAAATCATTACAATAAGAACATAACCCCTCTCTTCCCTTAAAACTCAAGTTTTAATATGTCTAGGTTAGGGTTAGGGTAATGGTTTTTGCACTCCCCAACTACTGATTAGGGTTAGGGTTTTGGACCCTCTACAATCTTCTTGAAAGAACACATGTGACTAGCTCCACGTGTGAGTAATGGGAGTTGACATGGCATCCACTTAGTTATGCAATAGTCAAAAGAGTGTTACCAACATCGTGTCAGCGAAAATATCATCGAGGGTCCGGAAAAGAAAATATCGGCAACATCGGGAAAATATTGGAAAATGTCGGCAAAATGAAAAAATACAAAAATATTCATTTTTTCAATTTTTTAAATATATAAAGCATCAACAACATCCAATAAATGTATTTCCACATAAATATGAAAAGAGAACGGATATATAAGATGTATAAAATGTCTAGTAAACTCGAATACATCACAGATCAACATTGAATCGTGTCCTCACTCTACAGCCTCAAAATATCATTAAAAAATATAATAAATGTATCTCATCATCCTGAGTCATCTACAATGAAATCAAATAAATAAACTAATGATTCCTCTACCCTTTTTACGAGCAAAGGTTATGGCTCTAGAAATGGCTTTTCCTTTAGAGGAAGAAGGCCCTGGGGATGGCATTAGACTCTAATGTCCTATAGAAGAAGCATGAGCTAGACTCTAGTGTCCTCTACTAGTGCTACTACCTAGTACATCTCCATCTCTTGAAGTCCATGAAGATGGTAGCACTGGCGCACTCCTCGTGTCAATAGTCACCTCCTCTAAAGGTGTTTGTTGACTCTGCTCTAACACATCCTCCTCCTCTACCTCTCTTTCCTCTACTATTGCCCCCTCTACCTCCTCATGTAACCAATTAGGGGTTGATTCCATGATAGGCCTCTCGGTCTCAACCCTCCATGTAGCAGTGGTGTCAATCCCATCCAACGAAATGGCATCCACATAAGGTGTTTTATGAATCTTCCTCACCCACAATCGGAGATACAAAAAGCTTAACATGCCTAATAAGTGATTTTACTTGAGTGAAGGGTACATTTTTACTAGGGTTGTGACAGAAGAGTTCAACAATCAATGCCACCAACATCAAGGTACATAGATGGCTTGGTGCTCTTGAGTAAATGCCAGTTCCATACCCTCATACATGATAGATGGTGGAAATGTTGCAATACTACCAATCTTGAAATCCTAAAAAGTATGTTGAATTTTGAATGGGACCTAAAATTCTACTTTCTCCATATGAAGTCCAATGAGGTTGGAATCACTCTCAAACATCTTGAAACAATTAATGGTAATGTTAAAAATTTAAGTTAAAGGGTGAAAATGAAAGATAAAGGAAACCGTCACTTTTACTTTAAGAATTTAATATTACCATTAATTCCTAAGGTGGGTGAAATGGAGGGGTGGGGGACCTCTATTGCTCTCCAAACCCTCTTTTTGTTTGCAGAATGACAAAAAAAACTAAGTTTTTGGCTTTATTTCCAGGCATGTTCGTGTCTTGGCGATTTATTCGATCCTCTCACGATAATATCGTGATATTATCAAGCGATTATATCGCCAACACCTAAAACGGCAATAATATCGCGATGTTGGTAACACTGGATCAAAACGGTAGGTCAACTTCTTGAGGTCATAACTTTCTTGTATGAACTCCATTTTCAGTCTATGATAGCTCCTTTTGATGTTATTGATGTGTACTATCCACTAGAGCCAATGGCTACATTGATGTAGCCGTTTTTAGACCCCCAAAAGTGCATTTTTGAGTCCCAAACAACAATTTATTATTTTGGCATTACTTGGTAGATTTTAGGATCAGTCTTGAAAATGGCCCCTACAAGTCCACAACTTTGATTCTTTGCCATGGAACTTACCAAAAGGGATGACAAATTATATAGTGATCTATTTCAGATCATACCTCTCCATTTTGGGGGAATTTTGATCCCCAAATCTTTTACTCAAGGATATGAGGAAAGTTTTCCTCAAGTTTCACCCTAGAGTACAACTTTGCCCTAGTTGGAAGTTTCCCTTTTTAAGCCAACCTACCAACATTTTTGTTGACCCCTTCTAGGTTTTCCAATCTTATTTTACAAAGCCATATCTTCTACTAACTCTATGTGAGCATCCATTACTAAGTCTTCTATGAAAGGTAAGACTTACCCCTCATTTTTCTCATCAAGCATGGATGGCTCATAGAGTTTCAAATTCTTCACATTCACTATTGAATAAATGTGCTTGTATGGAGGTAGATCAAGTTTGTAAGCATTGTTGCCTCATTCCAACATTTTGAAAGGACCATATCTCATAGAATTGATTTCCTTACCAAGTCCCTGCAACCTTTCCTTGCTCATGTGCAACTAGACTCGGTCTCCTACTTTGAATGTCTTTTCAATTATGTGTTGGTCATGCTCGACCTTTTACTTTTCTAGTGACTTCTTCAATGTCCCCTATGCTTGCAAATGGATTGGCAAGAACTTATCTATGAAATTTTCAGCCTTCAGTGCTTCTCATGTGGCGTCTTCCTTCTCCCGCTTGTTGTCCATGCATGACATCTAGAGGTGAAGGTTGAAAATATCTAAAACAAGTCTCAAATGGAGATTTACTAATGGAAGTATATATTGCTCCATTATAAAAGTGTTGAAGATAGATTAAATTCTCATCCCAAGTCTTCGAATACTTCTGACTGGAACCCCTCCAGAGTTGAACCAATGTCCTATTCTCCACTTTTGTTTGCCTATCTGTTTGACAGCGGAAACTTGTAGATCTCTTCAGTTTCATGCCCATCTTCCCCCGTAATGTAGTCTAAAAAGGCACTAAGAAATCTTGTCTCTTTGTCGAAAATTATGCTCCTTGGTATGCCAAAGTGCACCCAAACCCTATCAAAGAACAAGATTGTTGCATCTTGTCCCCGTATGATCCTTTAACAAGGAATCAAGATGCACATCTTACTAAATCTATCCACTACCTCAAAGAGATAATCATTTGGAAAACCACCCACAAAGTCCATGCAGATACTCTCCCATGGCCTAATAGGTACAAGTAAGGGATGGTATAGAACTCGCTTCCTATTGTTGGGTTTACTAGTACAACAAAGTATGCATCCTCTAATGAACTGAGCTATGTCTTCTTGCATTCTAGGCTAGTACACATACCCCTACAAGTTGATTATTGTTTTTCCAACATCAAAATGATCCGCAACTTTGGAGCTATGAGCCTCTGTTATAAATTGTGATCTCTCACCTTTAAGCACACAAAACTTATCCATCTTGTAGAGCAACCCATCTTGGAGATAGTAATCAACCTTATTATCTATCATCTTCTTCTTCATGAACTTGGCCTTGCAGCTACTAAAATATCCCCTTGATGTCCTCATCTTCTATGTATTCCTCTTTGTATACATCATGGGTGAAGACTCCATCTACATAAGAGTACCCAACAATATAAGCTTAGGTGTTGGTGGTCTTGATAGCATGTCTACCAACTTGTTACAGTTGCCCTTCTTATACTTTATGACTAGATGAAACTGCTACAAAAATCCCATCCATTTGTAGTGGATTTCCTATCGTAGCTTTCTCTAGGCTTGAAAGCATTTTAAGGACAAGTGATCAATGCGGATGATGATCTCCTTGCACATTAGATGGTGCTTCCACTTCTTAATTGCTTACACTATGGCATAGAGCTCCTTGTCATATGTCGGTTAGTTCAAGACTGCACCATGAAACAACTTAGAATGATAACAACCTAGCTTACCTCCTTGAATTAGGATTGCTCCCATAGCATACCCACTTGTATCAGTCTCTACTTTGAAAAGATTCCACAAAATCTTTCATTTGAGTTCTTTCAAAACCTTATTCTGAGTCTTTGCCCATTAGAAACTCTTGCCACTAGCAATAGCCCGTTGTAGCATGAAGACATGTAGCCACAACTGAAAAATAAGATATGAACTTCCTCAAGTATTGCTTTGCTCCCAAAAAGCTTTGCACTTCAGTAACATTGGTAGGAGTTATCCACTTGATGATGGCCTCCATCTTCATAGGATCAACTTTGAGTTTTCCTCCACCAATCACATATCCCAAGTACACTAAGGATTGTCAGGAAAACTCACATTTCTTAACGTTCGCCAACAACTTGTGTTTCCTTAGTGTCTCTAACACTTGCATAAAATATGAGACATGCTTTTCCATGTTAGCTATTGGGGTTACTCCAAAAGTGTTTTCACCTTGCTAGGAGAGTGTTGTGTCTCCTAGCCCCTTGGTGATGCTTCATGGACATGATGGCTTAGTTCGGGTGGATGTTTGACCTAGGTTAGAGTGCTAGTGCAGTGCCCTTGCCTAGGAGGTTGATGCCCTAGTTGGCATGTTGACTAACCCATTAGGTGCACACAATGAGAGAGTTAGTTGCTCAACTAGGAGGGGTACCTACATACAAGGAGGAGCATTAAGCACTTGAAGGAGGGCACTCAAACCTTGGAGTTTGGTACCATGTGATATAAGGTACATGGTCTATGGATGAGCCCTTGGTTGGTCCGTGATGGACATGCACATGTGGAGGTGGCTTGCTATTGATTTGCTAGACCTCGATTGGATGCCTATGTGACATTCTTCCTTGGAGCATTAGAGACCTTGTGACAATATGTTGCTTGGAGGATGCCTTGCATTGGAGGAGGAACATTAGACACTCTAGAGGGGTTTGTTGATTCCTAGATGGCATTGGGTTGCATGGAGGCTTGGAGTTGACTTGGGAATGCCTAGTTTACAACGGTCATCATATAGACAGAGTGGACCCAGAGGAGCACGTGGCTTAGGACGAGCAATAGAGTCTATGTTGGCTTGTGGTGGCTTGTGTAGTGACATCACCTTTGAGCACCCAATTGTGTACAACATCACCTTGGAGCTTGACATGTGTACCCTTGGAGTGTAGCACTTCACATGGTTGGGCCTACTTGTTTGTAGTAAGTTGCTTGTAAGGGTTTAGGCCCACTTGTGTAATGTCAGCCTCCCTTACCTCTCATATATATAAAGGAACTAGAGAGTCGTTTCTTCCACTCTCTTATTGGTGTTCATCTTGTGTTTAGAGATGGAGCACTAGGGTTTCATGAGAAAACCCTAGGAAGGATATGGTGAGAAGAGTGTTTTGATCACTCTCTCTTGGGTTTTCTTCTTTGTGCATTATCTCTCATCTTGGAGGCGCTAGGGTTTCTCAAAGCACTTGAGCACCTTGAATACTAAAAATAAAAATCCATCCCTTAGAGACTTGAAGATTAGGGTTTTGTAATTAAACCCTAAGTAGTACTTGTTGAAGAGGAGAGAGGAGACATCTTCCTTGGAGCCAAGGAGTCTTTGCTACAATGATAGCAGTTTGTGGAGGATCTTTGGTGGAGCTAGGGTTTTTCATGGTTTTCCCTAGCTAGGCTTTTGGAGAGATAGAGGATTGTACTAGCCTTGGGATTAGCCTATGGTATGTACATGCACTTCATCTTTACACATATATATGAAATTTCAAGTGGTCCAAAATTGTCTAAATTGCATATTTATTTTAAGTGTTGATTATCTTCTTGTTTGGTGGTTTCCAGCACTAATTTTCATGTTGATTTGATATAAGTGAAGGCTGAAATTGTTAAGTAATTTAAAATTAATATAGAAAATAATAGGGCAGATTTACTGCTGTAAATCTGCATTAATTGCAGTGATTCCAAATCTGATTTTATGCTTGGAAAGTGAGCCCTAAGGGCTGAAACTTGTTGGCATATGTTTGGTATCCTTACTCTTGAATTGCCTAGTGAATTGGGGTTGAAGTGAACTGAAATATTGTCTTCTTTTTGCTGTTGTAATTTATATTTCAGATCAGCCCTCGGGCTGAATATTCATAGGGTTTGTATATGGGAAACCTCCAGTGTGAGGTGAAATTTTAGAATTGCATTAAAAGTCATAAACACTGAAATTTCTACATGGTATTAGAGCTATTTTGACTGAAATCACTCTCTTGGTGAAGAGGGAGTCGGTATTTCAGTTGCAGACCTATGAGAGGTTGTTGGGTGGTGAAGCCCTAGTGTGCCTAAGATGAGCACTTGCAACCGTGAGATATTTTGATGGGTTGTAACCCTAGTTGTTCCTGATGAGAGTATGTTTCCACCTATGATAAGTGATAGATCTATTACATGGATGGTTATGGATTTATTTTCAGAAGGTGTGGTGCCTAGGAGGACCTATGATAGGTGGTTTGTTCCAACGATTGCCAATATGTTTTCACCCATGAGAGGTGGTAGATCTTCCAGATTGTTGACTGGTATGGATTTATTTTCAATAGGTGATGCCCAAGAGGACCTATGATAGGTAGTTGATTTGTTCCAATGGATACCGGTGTGTTCTACTTCATTTATGGATGGTGTGGATTTATTTTCAGCGCATGAGATGCACGATAGGTGGTTGATTTGTTCCACTATATGCCAGTGTTTTCACCTATAATAAACATAAATATATAAATAAGCATCACTAAATAATAATAATAATAATAATAAACCAACGTATTCTACTTCATTTATGGATGGCATCAATTTATTTTCAACGGGTAAGATGCGCGATAGGTGGCTAATTTGTTCCAATAGATACCAGTTTGTTTTCACCTATAATGAACATAAATATATAAATAAACATCAATAAATAATAATAAATGAAGTAACACATCTTAACTAAGAGACATAACCTAACTAAGGGACATGACCCATCAACCATCGTGACTAGTCAAATGTGTATAATTATACCATCACATGGCATTGTATCAACCATCTAATTTATCATCTATCTTATTCGATATTCAATTACATATATTATTCCTTTATGGATTTCAACTTATTATTCTTCTTATGTTGGATATTCCTCAGTAAATGAACTATTGTTCATTTCATTTAGTATTAGAACCACATTTTGATTCCAGACTTTGGCCACGCTTTTTCAAACCCTGTCTAATCCAGGTCTTTTACCATACATAACTTTTCAAAGTTTCTCTGAATCTGGTCTTTGACCACAATAGAATTTTGGCTAGTAAAAGTTAAAAATTTCTATCAAAGAAAGAATTACTGCACTACCAAGAAAAATTGAATGAACATCAGAACCAAAAAAGTGAAAGAAATAACCGATAAACATCATAGGAAATCAAAAATGCCAAGAAAAGAGAATACCAATAACATAAAAGCATCTAACAAGCAGTGTAAAAATTGTAGTAGGGACCATAGAAAATCATCAAACCACAGGAAACACTGACTACAATATAATAAAAAAAGGTTGAAGTGAAGGTCTAGAGCCACGAGTCTGCAAATAGATCACAAACAATAAAAAAAATCATGGAAGGGTACCCACTGAATTCGTAGGGTTGGTTCCGTTCATTCAATCGTTGTTGTTTGGTGTGTCGATTTAGTGTTCGTGGTTATCTATCTCAATACTACAGACACTATCAATTGTCGTATATGTGGTCAAACTGAAGTTATTTGCCACTCTGGGTATTGTTATCGCACAATCTGTACTTGTCTAAAGCCCAAAGCAAGTAGATACAAGATTGGCATACCAGGGGGTGACCTATCATTGTCACCTTAATAGGAAACCCCTTTCTATTTAGGAGTATATCAATGTACCCTAGGGTAGATGTCCCCAGTGACCTGAGGTTTTGAGAAGGCTAAGGCCAAAGTGTAAGAAAGTATCCCCCCCTCTCACAGGTCACTCAATTTCAAAGGGTTCGTTTATGTCTTATAGATGAAGCAAATGAATAGTGTTGTGTACCTGCCCAGAACAAGACAACAAAATAGAAAAAAGGGCATTTTCCAAGTACCAAAATGATATTAGTGCTTCATGAGACAATGAACTCTTTAAAAAATATACTAGCTGATATAAAATTGCAGCGGTACAACAGTTTACAAAAACAATGATAAATTTATAACAGCCACAATAATTATGCTCCAAAATGATTGAAAAAAAACTAGAAATAGTAGCTTTAAATAGGCAAATTGATATTAGATAGTCACAAACAGATTTAGCAATGTCTAGCTAGCATAACATGTCACTTTTAAGGTCAATTTGTTGTTGTTAGATGGCTGTAGCAATCTTTTGCAACAGCAACAAGTTGGTTCGTGAATTAGGCTATTCTAAGATTAGTAGGAGTTAGTGAATGTTCCAAAGCAGATAGTTTCAAAGTAGTTTGATCAATCAATCACTAGTAGTGAATAGACTAGTGCCTTCTAGGGTAATGGAGCCCATGATACCAGCAGCAACTCTTAGAGGGAAATAGCATTCATAATACTTAGTCAAAGGAGACGGAGAAGATGAGAGAGGTGTTGGTAACCCAAGGCCTCAAACACCCAAGTCCTAGAGATAATTGCTAGAAAGTAAGGAAACTTAGGCCCTAGCGATTTCTCTTTTCCTTAAACAATTTGAAATAAAATATGTGATGGGCAAAGAAGTAGGGTTACTAGAGTGCTACAATGGTAGGGCTCTAGTATCTACTTCTAGACAAGGTGCTCCTTGAGAAATTTAAACAAGTGGAAAATTATAGAGAAAAGGATAATAACTTATGCCTTTCTCCTAGGGTTTCAAGCAAGCAGTTTCATAATCTTTGACATGAAAAAGTAAAATTCACCATGAGCATTTATTCACAATAAAGAAATGCAGATTTTCTACTTACTTCACCAAGAATAATCAAGCTTAAACCCTAGTTGAAGACTTTCCACCATGAAAATAGCCAAGATACACCAAAATTGTCTCTCCAAGAAGTTGCGCACCACTTAGTTTCAGCCAATAACCCTTAATGAGGGCCGAATTTCAGACCACCACTTGTGTGATGAGTGAATTATGAATAAAAATGAGAGTTTTATCTCTTATTTATACAGTATCAATGACCTTTAATTACAATTAGGACATAAAAAGGCCGACATGGCCAAATTACATTTAAAATCCAATTTTTACATAAATGACAATAATTAAACCCTAATTTCATCTTCAAGGGTGACGTCATGCCCTTCTAGGGTGATGTTAGGCCCCCAAGGTGGAACGCTAGGCCTCAAATGCAAAACGATTGGCCTCCAAAGGCCCTAAATGTTGCCACACGTGCCAAATAGCTCCAAACCGTCCTCATAAATGCAAGCCCTGACTGGATGACGTCTGGGGTCAAATGATGACGTTAGGGGCCCTCAAGGGTCAACGTTCTGGTGGAAAGGAAAAATCCCCTTGGGTCTAGGTCTGTCGAAGTGTCCCTGGTGCAACGTCCTTCTTTCTTCCTGGTGCCAGCCTCTGGTTTTTCTTTCCCCCTGGTGGGGTCACAGCATCCATCTATTGGTCTTTCAACCCCATGGAGACCCAACCTAATCAATCCCCCATATGTACCTGTCCACTGGGCAAAGTCTTGCAGCAACAACAAGTACGCCCTACATGGGCTCGTAAGTCACAGGAATCATAGCAATGTCAATCACATCTAATAATCAAATTACCCAAACATGTGCATCAAACCCCCCTTTACCCAGACAAATGTTCAAAGACGTTATGCAGTTTAACAAGTCAGGTTTGGAGAAGGTCTCAAGATGTCCTATCGGGCTGATCCTCCTTAAGTTTGGGGTGTTTCCCAGGTGAGAACCAATCCCGATCATGTAAGTGTGTGTGAATTGGCGTAGGGGACGTCTGGGCAGAGGGTGCAGTGATAACAGGGAAATGTAGGTCTTGCCTGTGGGTGGTTCTGTAGAGGGCGAGTTGCACCTCATCATGGATGTCATTGTTTCCTAGCCCATTGAAGCCTTTTATTCTTAATCTTATTGCTTTTTTCTTTTGTGCTTCAAGGAATGTAATATTCCGGTTTGGATTTTTGTAGTTTTCCTTGTTGTTTTGAGTTTCAGAGATAAGAAGTTTTTGCATGCAACATCATTATTGACTCTTTACTACATATCAAATCTGATTCATAAAGATAAGAATCTGAATCTCCTTTATTTAAATATCAAAACTTGCATAGCAGCAGTATAACATTACAAGAAAGAGTGGAAATACAAGAGGAACCTGGTTATAATACTGTAGTTATTGGCCCTTGATGAAGAATGACATATCTGAACTAAGATCCACCTTGTTGCAGCTATGCACTTGGGAATAAATATCAGAATTGTCGTAGGAGTGATTTCAGACTTTGTTGCCAAGAAAAAACAGCCCCACGATTTGTAGAGGAAGGGAAGTTGGCTCTGTGCAGCTCCAAGGATACTCAAACAGCGAATACGCCTCTTCCTTGTTACCTAGTGTCTCCCTCTTGCAGCAATATTACCCTCCAAATCGATACCCACATACAGCAATCAGCAACATGTCCCTCTTATTGAGTAACATGGCAGCCACAATTGAATTTCGTTGCCATAAAGAATGGGAATCGGCTAGCTTGCATTTACAGGGTTTATACCTTCATAATCCGCCCCAATATTTGTATTCTTAGCCTCCAGTTCAAGCATACGCCCAGCAATTATATTATGCGTACTCCTCCGATGAAAACCCAGCAAATACAATGTATTAATATCCAGAAATTAGAAGAATCAACCAGCCTGCTTGGTCATTAACTTGAATCCATCAAATCGACCTCTACAGTCATAAAATCCACTTAGAATCCTCCAAGAGCAGCAATACACAAGTGAATTGACTTCCTTGGATTGAGATTGAGTAGCTTGATCCACAATAATTAATTAACCCTTCACTTAAACCACCGTCCAAGAAGAATCTTGCATAATATTGAAGCAATCGACCTCTATGAAGCACCAATAGTCGATCTGAGTGATCTACTCCAAATATTGATTAGGATAGATAGATTTGGCTATCGAAATCAATGTCCGTCGAGGTTCTCCTCCTCAACGCCAAAAAAAGCTACGAGAGCTTTCGAAACCCAATTTTGATTGATTGAAGGAATGAATGAATCCGGAGAATTCCTCTTTTCCCTTCTTTTGTATTTTCCCCATGAGAAATATTCTATTTTCTCATTAATTAATTAATAAGTCACTTTGATGTCCTTTTACTTCATTGAATAAAGTGAATATTCTTTTCCTTGCTTTTTTATTAAATGACTTAGTCACAATTAATTAATATGAATTTTGAACTCCCAGTGACATAAGTCATGATGTAATTCCCTTACACATCTCCCAACCCAGCCTACGGGAATTAGATAAGCTAGTGGGTTGTTTTTTTGTTTCTTTTTGGTGCTAAGCGGACGAGGACATTACAGTCCTTCCCGCTCGAAATTGCTTGTCCTCAAGCAATTGAATATCTGGATGTTGTAGTACATGTTCCCCTTCCCATGCGGCATCCTCTATAGGTAATTCCCTCCATTTGACTAAATATTCTCTGATGACCCTGTTTCTCAACTTCCTCTCGCGCACCTATAATATTTTTCAGGAACCAACACCAGTTGCCCCTCTTCATCCAATGGAGGCAACTCAGTAGAAATCACCACCTGTGAGCCAATCGCCTTCTCAAGGCAGGAAACATGGAATACATTGTGAATCTTACTCTCCTTAGGCAACTCAAGCTCATAAGCCACCTCACCTACCTTTCTAATGATCTTGTAAGGCACATAGAAGCGAGGTTTTAATTTTTCCGCTCCTTTCTTTTTGAGGGAAGACTATCTATATGGTTGTAACCTCAAATATACCAAATCACCTACCTCAAAGCTCCTCTCAACTCTTTTCCTGTCTGCGTAAAGTTTTTGCTGCTTTTGTGATGTTTGCAAATTCTCTTTGAGTGCCTTCAGAATGTGTTGACTTTCTTGAAGCCAATCTTTTACTTTAGGTGCTCTACTGTCCCCAAACACTAAGTCCACAAATGTAGGGGCATCATAGCTGTATAGAGCCTTGAAAGGGGTCATACCAATGGACATATGGAATGTAGTGTTGTAGCAAAACTCCCCCAAGTGCAACCATTTCATCCATGTTCTTTGCTGCCCTGCTACATAATTCCTTGAGTATCCTTCCAGCCATTTGATGACTATTTCGGTCTGACCATCCGTTTGAGGATGATAACTAGTGCTAGGAGTCAACTCAGTACCCACCATCCTAAATAGCTCCTGCCAAAAATCCCCCATGAACCGATTGTCCCTATCACTTACGATAGTCCTCGGTAGTCCATGCAAACGAAATACCTCCCTGAAGAATACTTCAGCCACCTGTGCTCCTGAATACTCTGATGGTATAGCAAAGAAATGGGAAAATTTAGTCAACCTGTCAACCACCACATAGATACAATCTCTACCTTGGACTTTAGGCAGCCCAGTGATAAAATCCATAGATATACTTTCCCATTTTCCCTCGAGAATGGGCAAAGGTTGCAAGAATCCCGCTAGATGAGTGTGTTCAACTTTGTTTTACTGGCAAGTGGAGCATTCCTTTACATACCTTAGTACATCCTCCTTAAGGCCCTTCGATGAGAACCTTTCTCGGATCATCCTATAAGTTTTTAGAAATCCCCGATGCCCTACCAAAGGAGAATCATGTGTTGCCTGCAAGATCTTCTTTTTAAGCCCAGACTCATGTACAAAATAAATCCTTCCTTTATAGTAAATGATATCATTTACTATACTATACCTATCATCCTGTGCCAAGCCATCCAAAAGCTCACAAGTGAACTTATTTTTGGAATACTCTACCAAGAGGTGGGCCTTCCAATCAGGTGAAATCTCCATAAGGGATATAGTTGGCTTCCTAGAAAGTGCATCTGCTACCACATTGCTTTTGCCTTTTACATACTCAATCTCGAAGTCGAAAACTTGCACTTTGTTGATCCATTTTTGTTGCCTCTCATTTAAATCTTTCTGGTCAAGAAAATATTTCAAGTTGTTATGGTCAGTTTTAATCTTGAATTTGCCTCCAACCAAGTACTATCTAAATTTAGCTAAGGCGTGCATAATAGCCAACATCTCCTTATCATAAATAGAATAGAGGCGCTCATGCTCTCTAAGTTTCCGGCTCTCAAATGCTATAGGATGATGGTTCTACATCAAAACTACTCTAATACATTCTCCAGAAGCATCACGCTCTACAACAAAGGGTTGAGTAAAATCAGGGAGAGCTAAGACTGGACATGAACTCATTACCTGTTTAAGATTTTCAAAAGTCTCCTGAGCCGTGTCATTCCAACTGAAAGCCCCTTTCCTTGTCAGATCTGTAAGAGGTGTTGTAAGCTGTGAGAATCCCTTGACATATCTTCTGTAGTAAGTGCAAAGCCCAAGAAAGCTCTTCAATTCTGTCACACTCTTAGGTGTGGGCCAGTCAATAATAGCATGAATCTTCTCCATATGGACCTGTACCCCATTCTCTCCTATCACATGCCCCAAGTACAATAGTTTTGTCATTCCAAACTCACATTTGGACAGCTTTGCATAGAAGGACTGCTCAGTCAATATCCTCAACACCTCATCCACATGTTGTAGATGTTCCTCCCATGTCTTGCTGTAAATAAGGATATCATCAAAGAAAACCAGCACAAATTTGCGCAACTGCTTGTTGAAAGTGTGATTCATACATGATTGAAATGTTGCAGGTGCATTGGTTAGCCCAAAAGGCATGACCAGGAACTCATAGTGTCCATAATGACAACGAAAAGTTGTTTTGGGAATATCTTTCTCCCTCACACGAATCTGGTGATACCCTAAGCAGAGGTCAATCTTGGAGAAATATTTTGCTCCCCTTAGCTCATCCATTAGTTCATCAATTCGTGGAATGGGATACCTGTTTTTTATAGTTTTCTTGTTTAAGGCCCTGTAATCCACACACATACGCAAAGTCCCATCTTTCTTTTTTACCAACACAACAGAAGAGGCAAAGGGACTTGAACTGGGCCGAATGTATCCCAAATTGAGTAATTCCTCTTTTCCCTTCTTTTGTATTTTCCCCATGAGAAATATTCTATTTTCTCATTAATTAATTAATAAGTCACTTTTATGTCCTTTTACTTCATTTAATAAAGTGAATATTATTTTCCTTGCTTTTTTATTAAATGACAGTCACAATTAATTAATATGACTTTTGAACCCCCAGTGACATAAGTCATGATGTAATTCCCTTACACATCTCCCAACCCAGCCGACGAGAATTAGATGAGCTAGTGGGTTACTTTTTTGTTTCTTTTTGGTGCTAAGCGGACAGGGACATTACAAGGAAGGAGTTGAGGGACACTGTCCTGGCTTGGTGACCAAAGGTGACAGCGTTACCCACAAGCATTTTACGGAGATGAGAAGGTTGGCTTGTGATGAGACCCCCTTTCTCTTAGCTATGCCACCAAGAGCCACTACCCTGGTTTGGTGACCAGATAGATGGTAGTGCCATACTGCTACATGCCCATGGCCCTAATAGGCCGGCTCAAGATGAGACCTCCTATCCATCAGCTAATACCTTGAGTGTTTATTCATCTTACGGGTTCCCTTTTCTTGTTGAGAAGCCTTTTATTGCTTTCTCGGGAATCCCTGGGCAAAGCATCTCAAAGGTTTCATTTTGGCTTTTAACTCTTGCCAGCTACTTTTACCCTCTGGCCTTTAGCCCCTTCTTCCCACAAGGCAAGATACAACCCTTCCTAGTGTGGCAAACCCAATGCCTGAACAAAGGTAGCGGGGGAAATGAGATGAGTAATGATGGAAAATGGTAAGTATGGAGGGAATGGACGATGACCTTTCATAGACCCACCCAGTGGCAACCCATCCTAAAGGGAGATCAACTTACTAGGGCATCATGTCACCCTCCCAGGT
>JZKD02S1702008.1:73830-87700 GCA_000966675.3 Picea glauca | reverse complement strand
GAGGGTTTCCGGTAAAGATCTCTGTGTATTATGTGTATGAGCCATTGATTAATTTCTGTATTGCTTAAGAATATATATGCATTGCTTTACTTCGCAGGTTTAAAACTTACAGGGAGCGCGAAAGAGAATTTGGATGTGACGAGAACTCTGAGAATGAGGGGATGATCGTGAGAGGACTTATCGTCTGAAAGACTAACTGGTGACCAAATTCGACCGGCTCCAAACCATGATTTAAGATGGAACAAACACGATAGTCTTGAAAGACCTAGTTTGTGACATAGCTGATGGCAAACCAGATTTCCTGTAGCGGGAAACTCGCGGCTTGCGAAAAAGGTTACAAACGACGCATAGACTTGGTTGGTAAATGGAATATACGTGGAGCGACCGACATTTATAACTGGATGGGTGAGGGATGGAATCATGACAGGGGACATTGAATCCATGGTGATGAGAAGTTTGAAAGCATGTCAAAGATTTGTGCAGGACATTCGCACGACGAGTACAATTCGGAGTGTGTGAAGTACAGATGATAAGAGCTGCAAAGTATACATGACATGAGTGTCGTGATTTCTTATCCTTTCTGACTTCATAATGAGTTGATGATGGTCATTATATCCGTCGACGTGACCCTAACTAGAACAAATTGCTTTGACATTTGGCACGTAAGACCTCCTCTTCTGACAGGACCCGACCTTTTGGGAAAAGACCTTTATCATTTACATATGTTTGATTATGATGTCCATTCTCGACTCCAAGGACCAAACCAACCACTTGTTGACTTCGACTCATTCGTTGTTTGGTACCTGACCTCACACGCTTTGACACATGGGCTATGACTCGACTATGACTGACTCTAACTGGAAAAATGACAGCGCTAACAGCTGGCTCCAACGGGGATGCTATCCTCCCAATGAGGTGGCAAAGAACAACAGACCAGGTGCCTGACCATTGAGCCTTATTTGACTTTCAGACTCTGAAACAAAGGAAAAAACACACCCTAGACCTTATTGACATAGATACGATCAGACTCAACATAAACTTAGGGCCTTCACTCTGGGCTTCAACTTCTCGCTGACATACTGACTCGAAATGACTTCTTTGAAAACAAAAAATGAAACGACTATTTACAATGACATGAAAAACTAAACAGACCTTACTAGACCATAGAGTGTTTGAGGAACTTGCCATTTACATGACCCCACCAGTGAGCTCTCCGTTAAGCTCTTGTAGCATATATGTGTTGCTTTTGTGGTATGCGATGATTCAGAAAGGTCCCATCCAAAGATGATCGAATTTTCCATTCTTTCCCTTGTCTTCGTTCCTCATGTCCCACTTTAGCACAAGATCATCCACCTTAAAATTCTCCTGTTTAGAGTGTTTGTCGAAAATTTTATTCATCCTATCTTTGTGAAGTTGTGATTGGTTGAAAACCTGCTCCCTCATCTGTTGTGCGTGAATTAGTTGATTTATCCTCCTCTGAGCATTGTCTGGCTTGGCCTCTTACTCTTGCATCAACTTCCTGATGGGCAATCCCAACGAGGTAGGGAAACTACATCCACATCATATACAATTTGGAATGGTGACGTAGAGATGGAGTTTTTGGTAGTGATCCTGTCATCCCACATCGCGTAGATAAGCTTCTTGTGTCAGGCCTTCTTGTTGTCCTGGAGGAGCCTCTTAATAATCCTAGTTAAGCTTTTATTTGATGATTCTATTAACCCATTACCCTGTGGGTAATATGTCGTAGAATGTCCCAGGGTTATATTGTAATCATTACAAAACTTCTCCATTTTCTTGGACTTAAATAGGGCACCCTTCTTTGCGTTATCCGTGGTGATCTTGATAGGGCACTTGAACCTAGACAAAATGTTGGTCTCCAGAAACTGAATGATGACCGTATCGGTAGCCTGCCTCATTAGGATTGCTTCGATCCATTTGGTGAAGTAATCCGTAGCCGTAAGTATCCATTTGTGTTGCGACGAGGATGGAAGATGAATCTCTCCTATAAAGTCTAGGCCCCATTGCATGAATGGTGCTTCGACAAAGATTGGTTTCAACGGCAAGGGTTGCAGCTTTCTCCTTCCATCGAATATCTGGCACTCATGGCAATTGGAAACTTCTTTGTATACAACTTCAAAAACGTTGGGCCAATAATAACTCATCCTATGTGCGGTGGTTTTCCAGTAGTGATGCCCTCCATAGTCGCTTTTGTGGAATTCCTTGATGGCTCGTTGCGCATCATCTTCCAGTAAGAAACTCAATAATATCCCTCCGGGATCTTTCTAATACAGAGAGTTATCTAAGATGCAGAACTTAGTAGCCTTCGACTTTAAAAACTTTGGCCTTGGTCTTACTTAACCTTGGAGGAGCTTGCAGACTCTTCAAGACATAAAATGGTGTCTGTGTACCAAGGTGAATCGATGAATTTCTGAGACACTGGTAGGGCTTCTTCTTCTTGAGGGTTCTCTAACAGATCAACAATGAATTTTATTCCCAAAACGTCGCAGTTCGACTGCGCCGTCAATTTTGTGAGCCCCTGACCCTTAATCAACTTTGTGGGCTCGATTTCGAGGTCGTATTCCAACATGACTGCGATCCACTTACCTCTTCTCCCCTTAAGGTCAAGCTGAGTGAGGATGTCTTTGACTGAATTACTGGGCATGTAAGCAATAATACGGGAATGCAGTATATAAGTCCTGAACTCCTTAAGGGATTTCACCAAGGCGTATGCTTTTTTTCCATAATATCATACCTCAATGGGGATTCTCTCAACGTCCTGCTGAAGTAGGCTATAGGCTTTTCAAAATTTTGGTCGTCCTTCTGTAATAGTATTCCAACGATGGTATTCTCTGAGGTGAATGAGAACAAGATGATATCCTTTGTGAAATCCAGGCTGGCCAATACGAGAGATTTGGTCAGTGCTACCTTGATGTCTTCAAACGATCTCCTGGATTCAGGGCTCCATTTGATCTCATTACCCTTTATGAGCATGCTTGTGATATGCTTTATAATCTTAGCTAGATTCACGATGAATCTTCTTAAGAAATTCACATTTCCAAGGAAGGAATGTACCTCCAGTTTTCACACTAACAATGATGCTACACTCCTGCGAATATGAGACCTCCAGATGGCCCCAACTCTACAAGTGAGATCCTGAGTTTTCCACTACCTACAAGATGTTGGGCACAAACACAGTTGTTACTATTTTTCATCTGCAGGAGGGGTTGTTGTGCCATCTGGGCCATCTTTGCTTTCCATCAAGTGAGCTAGCGAAGTTGATTTGGGAAGCTCACTACAGTCGTGTGGAAGGACACTTCGGCATAGAAGATATAATGGTAGTGTTGCAACAACATTTCTATTGGCTGAAACTCCAAAAGGATGTCAAAAAGTATATCAGGTCCTGCACAGCCTATGTCATTTCCAAATTGTCCATTAAGAAACAAGGCATGTACAACCCTCTTCCTACTCCCGATAGGACCTGTGAATCCATCTCAATGGATTACATGTCGGGCCTTCCTTCAACCAAGCAGGGAAATGACTGTGTTTTCGTGGTTGTTGATCGATTTTCCAAGATGGTGATTATGGTCGCCTACAAGAAGAGCATCACAGCAGATGCCACTGCCAATCTTTTCTTCGAATGAGTGTGGGTACATTTTGGTATACAACAAACCATCATCTCCGATCAGGACACTCGGTTCCTCAACACATTATGGTAGAGCCTATGGTCACAGCTGGACACCAAGCTCACCAAATCCATGTCCTTCCACCCCCAAACTATAATGTCCCCCACCTCTTGATAAAGAGGTGATGAGGAGACTCAGTGGCCTGGGCATCCTCACTAGGTCATAGTCTCACACTAAAGGGGAAAGTCAACTAAACTAAGGTTATATTCTTAAGTTGACTTGAAGAAAAAGGTTAAAAGGAGTAAAAGATAACTCAATAATAGAATAGAAGTTAACCCTGGGAGTTAATCTAACTCAACAGAGGAATAGAAGAAAAAGTATAAATAGAAGGTTGGGGCACACCTATTATTCATTATGGATTTGGTATATTGCTTGTTATTGCTCTTGAGTATACAGTTTGGGGGTTTTGTTGTACAAACCCTTGTGAGCAACTCAGTGGTGAAAGACCCACTCACCTTGTTCCACAGCTTGGTCTCGGGGATGAAAGACTCCTCCACACCATTCTACACTCAACATATTTCCATCTAGCGCTTCAGAAGATAGCAGGGCCGTACTGTCCTTAAGTTTCCAGCAAGAGCGCACCATCACCTATAGAAGGGTTCGATCCAGCTTATCAGGAGAGCCTGTGGCCATTCCGTCACTTGGGTTTTATTTGCAAGGGCACAACCATCATTTTGAGGGTTTTTCTAGAGAGTTATCACCATTAGATATTTAGCTTCAGATTGGGACGTCTTAGAGGCAAAGGGGACGTCCTATGAGTTAGTAAATCTTAGATCTAGAGAGCTTCACCTGGAAGCTGAGTCTGAAACTTCTCCTACAAGGTTTTCATAGCCCAATCTACATTCTTGGGGAGTTTCAGGGCATTTGGAGGCTTTTCTCATCAGGGCTGAATTACCTAGGGTTCCAGGCATCCAGGAGGGCGAAACTTCAGTAGAAGATTCAGAGTTTGAAGGAGTTTTCCTTGGTCGTTCAACTTGAGATTTCAGGAGGGTGTTCCTATCACCCAGATCTATCAACTGGCAGAGTTTGGGCTCATTTGGAGTCTTCTTGCAGTTGGGCCGAGTTATTGAGGGTTTTCAGTCTTCTAGTGGAGAGTGGCATCTTCCAGCTTGAGGAATCGACATTCAGATCTACTTGTATCGGTCTTCATCTCTCATTCAGCCTTTGGAGGCTTATTTTGTATCGACAGAGCATTTTGTAGCAGCTCATATTTCTTATTTATTGGGCCATCTAAGGATTGTTCCAGATCCGCCCTCTATTGTATTGGTTCCATGCTTCTTATAATAAAAGGTCAGATCTTTGCTTGTGTTTCTATATCTTGAATATATTGTGATCTTTCATGTGTTGGATGAATCTTGTATGAACACACTTAATAATTGGATAACTCAATAAGTCACCTGCACATCATACACCACAGAGATAGTTAGTGGTTTCAAGCAAAAAAAATTGGCTTGGGATCATTACACAAATGGATGGCCAAACTGAGGTTGTCAATAGGATGATCGTGCATATCTTGCACATGTAGAATTCCAGGAATCTGTGCACATGGGATGAGAGTCTTCCCTATGTTCAACACAGTTACAACAGATCCATACATAGCTCAACCGATCACATTCCCTTTCAGGTGGGGTTGGTATTTCAACCATTAGGTCCCATGGATGTTGCACTACCCCTTGCGTCCACACATGCAGAATTGTCCCATGCATAAACCAAATCCAACAAAGCCACCTAGTTGATTGAATGAATCCAACACATCCGCCAATAGGTTTAGGACATTTTGTAGAAGTCCAATGCCAAGCATAAGCAATGCCATGATCAACACCGGGTGCCACACAAGTTTTAGGTGGGAGATAAAGTTTGGTTGCACTTGTAGAAAAAACGCCTTATAGGACCCCATCAAAAGCTTCACCCACTCCGCTATGGACCTTACACCATCAGCAAGGTTGTGGGTGACAATGCTTTTGAGCTCAACATTCCCCCCTTTGTTTAATGTGGACCTCTTTCGGTCATAATTTCCACCCTTATTGGACACCTCAGAGATAGAAGAACAATTGACACCGACCGAGATCAACCCTAACTGCATGGAACATGCATCTACTGATCAGATTGTGGACACACAGGTCAAGTGCACTCGCCAACAAAATCTTATGCTTTGTCGGGTTGTCAAATAAGGGCAACTCCTGCAACAAGGCAAGTGGCTCACCCGGGGCCAGATTCAACATAAGTTTCCTCATCTGATAGGGGAACTCAATGCAACAGAGACCATTGCTTCCCAAGGAGGGAGGGATTTTATAGGTGGATATCAGTGGCCACCCACCTCTTCCAGTTGACTCACATACAACTTTCATCTTGGCAGTTGCAATTTTTATCTTGATAGTTTTTTTTCTAGCTTTTTCGGGTCCTAAACTTTCGAGATCGTTTTGAGGCCCTAAACAATGTGTTTTTGGCCCGCCATAGTCATACTATTTACAATGTTAGAGTTTTACGACATAATGTGCAGTGCTTAGATAGACCTTTCCAACGGGCTATCGTGCGCCTAAAACGCAAATCGTATGCAAAAGTTACGACCACGGGAAGTTGATGTACCAACTTACCCCATTGGGGCCCACATGACTTTTGACACTTCATCTCATAGGGTTAGGTTTTTTAATGTACAGGGTTTTTTGTTTACTTCTTGATGCTAAAAAGGCTCGGAGGCCTCATTTTAATGTGCTTAGATGAATGTGTGCAGCCGCCACATCTCTTCTCGGAGATTAGCTACCACCATTCGAACAAGATTGTTTTCATTCTACAATTTATAGTTTCAACAGATTTCTGATTTAATAGAAGTTAGGTTCCATTGTATCTTTGTTATTGTTCTCTGTATATATGTGTTAATTTTATAGATATGTGTTTCATTTCATTCCGCTCATAAATTCAAATCAATTTATAAAGACAATTACAGAGCACGATGGGTTTGAAATCATCAGAAGAGGTTGGATAATTTGACTCTGGAATCAAGGCTAAGAACATAATATTAATACTATGTTATAACTTTTCCGCTACTCAAGTTTCTTCTGCCACTCTAAGTAGATCCTCCCCCACACACTCAAAGAAATTCCTATAGAAATCTATAGTCTAGCCATGGGTCCATGACTCTTATCCTTTTAAAAAGTATTTAGTACCCCACATAACTCCTCCTTTCTTACCTCTCTAAAGAAATCCCTTTTTTCAGCCTCATCAATCAACCTCGAAAATAATGCAATATGCTTTATCATTTCCCCTAAATTTTCTTGTTTATATTAAAAAAAAAACCCCTTGAAATGATCCACCCCTAGATTGGCTAACTCTCCAAAACCCCTTTTCTTGTTCTCAGAGGAGTTCTCTATTTCCCAAATTGAGTTGAGGTTTTTACGGTGATATAGAAATTTTTTGAAAGAATTTTGTATTATGATCTCCTACTTCAATCCATAAGGCCCGACTCTTGAGTCTCCAGGTTTGCTCCTTCTCCAGTAGAATTGAATAATGCTTTGACTCCAGAGATTTGCATCGGTCCAAAACTGCAAAAGAACCAAGACCCCCTTCTTTCACATGAGCATACAACTATTTGAGTTCATTTTCCACCAATTTTAAATCTTTTTCAATTGATAGTCAATGATTCTTGGCCCATGTAGAGACTTCCTTCTTTAAAATATGGAGATTTTTAACAAAGTGCTCTCTTGTTGACATATCCATGTTCAAACGAAGTGGTTTCCAAATTCAATGTAGCAACATTTTAAAATCCTCCATAGCCACCCAACCAGATTTATATATTAAATGGTGATCCCGATTTCCCATTAGAACATCCAAGTTCAAGGAAAATAGGCCATTGATCTGAACATCAAATCTATCCCAACCATGATCGATAATCTCCTATATCTTGTAGAAGATATTTATGAGCTAAATATATGTCTAATATTTTATGAATACCTTCATCCCTGCTTATATTACTAAACCAGGTCGTCCACAATTGATTTGGTTCCACGTTAACCAATTTACAACTCTCCATCTTATCAACAAAAAAAACTTGACAATTTTTCCTCACCCCCCATAGTGCCCCAAATTTCATCCTTATTGATCGTGAAATTAAGGTCTCCTTCAATTATCATGCAGTCATCCATTATGAAGCTGGCTCTGAACAAATTTTTCCAGTATGCCTCCTTCCCATCATATGGTCTGTATACATTAAGGACTTTCAAAGAATGGTCCAATTCATTGCAAAATAACTCTATGACAATTCCAGAGGCAATAGAAAAAGAGATAGTAAGCTTAACTTTTGGAGAAAGGCCAATTATAAGTCCACCAAAGAGGCATGTAGAGTCTATTCCAACAAAATTCCAACTAGGGAAAATCCTTTCGATTTCATATAAGAAGGATTCAAAACACCCCATAGTTTCATGTATTAGTAGAATATCTTGTTTTTTCGAGTAACAAAGACTGCGGAGGGATAATTTTTTAGCTTTCCCGCCTAAGCCATGGATGTAGATAGACATAATGATCATGGGATAACCTTTTTCGAGGCCATCCCTGTTCTAAGGACCCTTGTAATTATTTTCCACCTCCCTTAGAAGACTTCTCTTGATGCCCTTTCATGTGCATGTTTAATTGTTGACTTTCGACCTACCTTAGAATGAATTGTTTCTTTGGTTCCATCCAATCCTAAACCCCCGAATAAAACACAATTGTGACCTCATGGTCATAGAAGGTAAGGATCATGTCCAGAAGAGGTGGACATAGTATCCGATAGGGTGTCAACAGAAAAGGAAGAAGGTTCCTTGACATAGTCGCTAGTAATTCAAGTATGGACATCCAGACCAAAATTATCATTCAACCTCACTGAAATGACTAGAGAAGACTCTACACGATTCAGAATTTTAGTGGTAGCCTCCCCCACCCCGTCTATCAAATCGATACTAGAAAGAGTATAAATGTTACAAGGGAAGGAAGCATTTAGTGAAAGTAACTTACCAATTACATGAGAATCAATCGTGCATGCATTCCAAATAGCTTCCAACTTTTGTCGTTGAGGAGAGGAATGTCCCAGGTCACCAATCAATTTGTTTAAAGCATTTGTCTCTTCAAAACTTGTCTCAACAATCTCTGCTAAGCACAAAGATTTAGTATCTTATAATTTTGTAGGAGTTTCATCCTTAACCACCTCAAAGCCTCTACCCAAGAGCCCACCAACGTTGACTGAGACTACTTTGTTAGCGATGTCTCCTTTGGACCCGAATCAAGCTTGAATTGAGGATCCATCGACTCTTCATGATTTCCATAGTGACGAGACCTCTGAAAACCAAAATGACTATTAGCATGCAAGTGACCAACATAGTGACAACAAGAGCACCATAAAGGCATGTTAAGGTAATCTGGTTGTTGAGTATAGGTTTTGTCACCTATAACAATATCCAAGGACTAAAAAATCCATGTATAGGATCAATATCCACGAGAATCAACACCACTAAGTGATAGTCGGATGATTTATACCTTTTTTCTTCAGTAATAAAAGAGCCCAAAACCTCACCTATCGCTTTCAACCTCGCATTTGACCATAACTCAAGGGACAGGTTGGGGAGTTTAATCCAAATTGGCTTGTTGGATAAACTCTCCTCCCTAGCATTGAATAATGGGTGCCATGGTTTGGAGCATATCAAATGATGGTCCCAATACCATTGACCAACTAGTATAGCCTTTGCATACACCTTCGACCTAAATATGACCCCCATCCACCCGCGTAAGAGAAAATGACATATGGGAGTGTAACTTAGGATTGAGCCCCATTCCTTCTCCATCCACAAATTTACTGCTTTCAATGCCATTATTCTGCCAACAAACTTCCCAACTATAGCGCGAACTTCCAACTTCGAGATCTGAGCAACTTTGAGATCTTCCCCCACCACTAAAACTGCATTGCCACCCCTTGATTTAATAGCTTTCCTAGGTTTCTTTCTTTAGCCAGTCTAGCTAGCCACTACTTCATCGTTCCTTTGCGCATAGATAGGAGAAGATACAGTCGAACCAACACCTTCAACATTTTTACCATGAACAAATAGAGGTCAATCCCCATTTACCCACGATTTTCATGACTGTTCATGAGATGCATGAGTCCTCGATGAATCCCCTAAGGAGATCACCTACTGAATTAAATCCAATGGTACCTGATCCGTATTAGATGATCTTGAAATGGGGTCGTGGTTGTTGGGAGAAGAGTTTTCGTGATGTCGACTTGATAGAAGGGCCCCCGGGCCACACCTTTCCACGTTCGAACTTACCTCATCTGTAAGGTAGTTACCACTGGGATTAATTTACAGATTTGAGAAGATCGTTGTCTCTAACAACGGATCATCGTAATAATCAACCAATGGGCTATAACCATCCATCTTTCTGCTTGCATCGATCCAATAAACTGGTTACAGATCCCAAGCAAGTGAGAACTCCCTACACCAAAAATCCCTAACCGCCGCCATAGTTAGGGTTTTGACCTTCATCCTTCATAAGTTCAACTTAACTTTTTTTTTTTTTCTTTCTTACCTTAACCCCTATAATAATTATTTCATAATAATAAATAATTACAATTGCTTATAATTTAAACTTTAATGATTTAAAATAAATAGATAAGAAATTGTTCTTGAACCTTTCCAATCTCCTTTCTCTTTAGCTTCTAAATAATTTAGGAGTGTATATCTTCTTAGTCTTAGCGTCTAAAAATGTTATCAAGTGGTGGGGAGGTAGGTCTTGCACTCTCCCTAACCAAGTGCAAATCCCCAATGAGACTTGATCCATTGTGATAAGGCTAAAAGGGTAGGCACCCCCTCTTGAGTGGGACCTCCAAAAGGCAGATGTGTCTTCAGATGGCTTGGCCCTTACTAGGTCATAAGTTATGGTATATCCAACTTGTCGGCTATTAGATATACTCTTGGGTTATAGTGACAGCTAGTTAATTTGACCCCGAGCTAAGCCGAGATTACTCTAACTAATTACTGATTCTCATGGTTAAATAATAATAATAATAATAATAATAATAATAATAAAACAATTTAATGATATTATATATGTGTATGGGCCTGTTCTAAAAAAATTACACGAGAGACCATCCTTTCTCTTAGCCTTGATCTTTCCACATTATCCTAATTAACTTAATAAAAAATTCCACCATCTTTACTAACCATTAGGAATTAATAATAATTTTAAAATTAATTATTAATAATGCAATTTTGAAAATTTTAAATAATAATTGAATTAATAATTTTTTATTAAATTTCTCTTAATTAATTAGTTAATTTTTATTTATGAATAATAATAAGTTGTCAATTAGGTCTAGTCCAAGTGTTTGAGAGGAGTGTTTTTCTCCCATCGAGGTTCATTTCATGCAAATAATATGTTGAGCTCTTAACAAATATATTGTTGTAATTGCTTTGAGCCATGTTATTAACCTGGCTTTGTACCTTAAAGAATACAAGGTTCACCTTGGGTACCATCCTTCAAATGAGGGGAAGTTGTCCAAATACTTTTCCCATAATATGAAGGTGTGCATAACAACCCCCTCCTAATTCAAACTCGTGCTTTCAAAAAATGAAACACATATTCTTAACCATTAAAAACCCATACTCTCATTTTTTTTTTTTTATCTTTCATCTTAATGTTTTTGTAAGTAAGAAAATTCTATTAAAATATTAACCTAATATATAGTGTTATCATCCCTGATAGTATGCCCAGAGTACCATAATGCCTATTATGATATTTGCAAGCCTACCCATACCGGGAAACCAACCAAGCACCCAAAAATTGGCTGTGGCAGATTAAAACAAAAAGATCCTGACAAAAGGGCACCGAGTCGAGCTCAGTCTTTGAAATGGAGCACCAGAGGAGCAAACTTGGAGGAACCCGCTACATTCCCAGCATCCAGAGGAGGCTGAAGAGACCCAACAAACGAGCTACCATCACACACGTCTTGGAGGGAACCCCCATTTTGCTTAACTAGCTAGGAGACCATGGTGAGGAGCAACCTATTCTGACTCTCGAGGGCTTTCAGATGTTGCTTGAACTGTCGATAATTCCATTATTTCAATAGCATAGCTTAGGTTGCCATTGTCTTGGTGTGCCAATAGAGCTCCATCGTTTTATGAAACTTAGTGTCACAATTATGAGTGCAACCCAGATCCAAAACTATGTCTTCCACCTGTCTGTCAACCTCTTTGTCCTCTTGATAGGCCCTTATTATCTTAACCTCTTCTTCCGAAGGATGCATGGCTTATTTCGCTGTGGATGAGACATAGCGTTGATAATGCTCAACAACTTCCTCAACAACAAGGGCGGCTCAAGTTTTGTGGCTTGAAGTCATGTCGACTCAGAAAACACGAGGGATCATTGCAACCCCAAAGGCAATATCTTTCCACACGCAAACAAGGAATAGACAAAAACCCAAAGGAAATATCTTTCCACACACAGACAAGGAATAGACGAAAACATAGATATGAAAATAGAGAAAAAGCACAAACCATTTTTATTTTCTTACCAATTAGCACGACTAAGAGAATCATTGGTACCAACACTCGAATTTCACTCATCGTCATGAATGGAAACTCCAGCTTGATCATATTTGAAATCATCCCTTATGTACTTACCCACTTCCACTGGCATTTCTTATGGGTCGTGCTTGAGCAATTCATAATTCCTCGCACGTGGAGAGGAGATGGATGAGACATTGGCTAGTGGAGACGCGTACATAAGCATGCACGAAGGGACAAGGTGATCCCCCACGACACCATCTCCATTAAAACCTCCCTAACAACTTGTCACTCAATCCAAGGTCATCTTTCATCTTAATACTTTGCTCATTTCATAATAAAAAACAGTAGAATTACTCAAATCATTAAAATCTTCAAAAATCGACATGATCGTAGCGCAATGCACTAAACAATTAACAAAACAATTACCTTAAAATTGAGAATTAATCCTAAGAAAATCCAGGTAATACAACATAATTTTTATCCTCATGGGCATGAGATTAAACTGCAACCAGAGGTAGTATCTAGTTTCATGTATGAGAATAAGGCTAGATGTTGCTAGAAAGTACATGACCTCACTAGAAGTAGCCTCATCAATGACCACAAGGAATATTAGTTTTCTTTCATATATATCTACACTAAAACTACCTTTTGGTCTTGGAATAAGACCTAAAACGGTTTTAATTGACTAAGAACTCATCTTCCTCAGACACAAGGAAATAAGTTAACGCCCCCAAATCCAGAGGCATTTGGTAGGAGCAAAAACATGCCCCTTACGAACCACCCACAAATAATTTTAAATGGTATAGTTTTTCTTGAACAACAGTGATAAGTCAACATGCATTTGTAGAAAACAACCAATAATAATTATCCTCAATATCAATTAATAAGTAAATTATGAAAAATTTTACTACCTTGAAAAAAAAATACTTGAAACTTTGATTTTACTAAATATTTTTTAAAATAACTTTTAAAAAATTATTATTTTAATTAGAGATTTTTAGAATGGTACGAAACAAAAATATTATGAAAACATTTTTTATATGACAAATAGATTAAAGAATTAATAATTATACCTAATAATTTCAATCTTTATTATATTAAAATTTTAAGTTCAAAATTGACATAGTGAACATGGTTTGTCAACTTCATTAAAAAAAAATTAATGTTAAAATTTTAAATTCAAAATTTACACTCTTAATATCATCAATCAACTTTTTAAAAACTTGTATATTGATTTTTTTCTTTTCATAATTTGATTAATTTTAATTATATATTGGTTTGAAAAAATAAAAAATTAAACTATTCCATATCATCAATAAAAAAGTTTAATAAATTTTAATTAAAGATACGATACTAATATCTTTCCTATAATAAAAAAATATTAAAGATATGATAATAATATTTATAATTTTTTCCATCAAAATAATTAAATGAATTTCATAAACCTGTTATAATTATAATTTTAAAGTTATTATTACTATTTATATGAATAAGCTGAAAAAAAAACCATATCCACCTACACATTACATTATTGTGTACCAATGTTTTTATAACAACAAAAAAATATAAACTAAAAACACATCGGGTATTCAAACCCTTGGACTTTAAAGGACCACGACCACGCAAAACCCCTCCATTGTTCGCAGTTCGGTCACATGG
>JZKD02S1702008.1:27765-39781 GCA_000966675.3 Picea glauca | reverse complement strand
GACTTTTAATAATTGTTGCTTTTGGAGTGTTTAATATCTTGTTTCTCATGTGGTTTTTGCATCCTTGATAGTTTCCTTGTTTTCTGCATCCTTGATAGTTTCCTTGGTCTTTAAAGCATTCTCCTATATAACTTAATGATGAGTCTTTTGAATAGCCGCAATGCCTTTGAAACAAGAGACGTTTATCAATGTTTTCTGAAGAAATAGATATGCCACTCACCATTACAAGTTGTCTGTTGGTAAGATGCTTCGTATTGTAAAACTCGGTGTGGCTTGTCAGATATTTTCCCCATCTTTTTCCCGTACACAACTGTAAGTGTTGTAATCTGTAATATTTTGATGCCTACTCATCCTTGAATACTTTCAAGGATTGCACATATTGTTAGTCTTTGCATACCTTATGAAATCCTTAGAATCTAAATTTGAAATTCATCTATTCAACTGAAAAGTACTAATGATGTACAAACTCATTTACATCTCAATTCAAAATTCATTTGTTCATCTAAATGTATGAATGATCAGCCAAGAGGGCCATCGGATGGTTGACGAAAGATGAAAATCACGGTTGATGAAAGAAGAACAACAGACGAAAGATGAAAAGCACGGTTGATGAAAGAAGAACAACAAATTCAAGCATAATAAAATCCTGTGCAATTAACAACTTGATCAACAAGATTGGAAAATAGAGATTAGATGAAAGATGCCTGTGACAAGATAGTCGTTGCCTCTATCTAATTTTCCACCATGTATCACAGTGAGACCTAAACATCAACCTTAACTATTATATAACACTACACACGTACTTCCTCAATATGTGACTCGAGTTACAAGATCTCATTGGCCCTATCAACCTGCAATTCGCCCCTTCAATTGAGTGAATTTGAATCTTGGTGATTGTTGGCCCTTGACCAAGTTTTGAAGAATACTTGGTCATATTTGACCATTTTTGGGACCGCGACAGCTTGCTAAAGGCTTAGTGCTAGTAATTGGATCTGTGTGATCGGATGTATATTGCAAGTGCTCTGTGCATGATTGTAAGGAGATTGAAAAATTAAGTGCAAGTTGTTGTAGCTTTGTGCTGAAGTGCAAGGAAGAAGGATCTAGCGAGCTGCGCAGATCTTCTGTCTTGTGCGAAGTAAGGGTCATTGAAGCTCTGTGCTGTAACCGCTTGATCGAGATAATATAAAGAAGAAGACTTTGTGGATGTAACCCCAGGGTGGGGGTGAACCACGGTAAGTGTGTGTATTGTGCTTTGTTCTTTGACCTAATGTGCTTATCTCCTTCTTGGCTAAGTGTTTGATGTGATTAAATAGATTTAGTTATGCTTTGTGCCTCTGAGATAGGAATGAATGATAGATCTGATATATAAGATGCTTAGTGCTTGACCTGCTGAACCCGTTATGGTTAAGTGTTGTATCTTAGATTTAAGTATATACTATGATGCTTTGTGTTACTTGCGAAGTGTTGTAAGGGTTGAATATTGATGGATAAACCATGCTAGATAATTGCTAAGTGCTACAATCACAGATCTGTGTCCCAGCTAAGGTTGCAGACATCTGAGTCCTGCAACCACCCCTGCCTCTACCTCGGGTGAGACTTCATCTGCTTCGCAGGTGTTGCCGAAAGGGACGATAGTTAGGGTTTTGTTGGTCCGCTCTTGAGTGTTGAACCCTGGGTCTGCCCCTGTGCCAACAAATGGTTCCGTTGTCGGGACCTGAAACTATGATTGCTGGGAACTAAAGAAGAAAAAGATTTGTGCAAAATAAGCTTTGTGCATAGATCTATTGCCCTAGTGTGCAGTATTCTACTTGACCTACAAAGCTTTGTGCCGAGAAAGAAAGGTCAGATCTAAAGGAAAGAGTTCAGATTTGCAAGAAAAGAGGTTGATACTGAAGAAAAAAAGTGAGATATGAACACTTTGTGCCCTAAGAAAGAAATTTTTATAGAAAAGAGGTAAGATCTGTAAGCTCTAGCATCTAGTAAAGGTAAGAATAAGTTCAAGTTTTATATCTGAAAGATTTGTGCCCCGTGGAAGCAAATAAGTGAAATTTTTTACTTCTAACATATGGATTTAGGTATACTTGATTGTCTCAGCTTAAAAACTAGAGCATTGTTAGATAAAAAAAAGTTTAATATGAATAGAAATAGTGAAAGATATGTTATACCTATGCATAGAAAGAGTTTTTGGACTAACCAATGGATGTAGGATCCTAGAAAGAAACTTTTGCAAGCTAGCCCTTATGATCCTAGCACACAGTACAAAAAGAGTTGGGGATCATTGAAGAGAAAGAGAGGATTAACTCTTTGCTACAATTGCAGAAGATCAGGACATCTTGCTAAGGAATGCCCTGGGAGAAACCCTAGCTGCCTCTATTGTAGAGCTATGGACCATGAAGTATTGGATTGCCCTAGAATGATTGCTAGACTTGAAAAGATGAATATGGAACAAACAAACTCTGAAGGAGATCAAGAGACTAAAATTATAGAAGAACCCTAGAAAGAATCATAGATCATGTTACTGAAAATAAAAGAAACCCTAAATGACCATAAGGATGTCAGTTTGTTAGAGATCTTCAAAGAAAATGAGAAAATTGAAGTAAGAATAAGAGACTTCGACATTGACTGTGCTCTGGATGAGGGAACACCAATGAACATTATGACAAAAAACACTTGGGAAACCCTAGGAAGGCCTACTCTGGTCCCTTCACTAGGAACCATCGGATTGTTTAAAGGAAAAATAGTAACCCTATGTGGCAGAATTACCTAGATAACTATGAGTGCCCATGGAACTTCGACAGAGGAAGAATTCAAAGTTATTAAATTTATTGAGGACCATGCCCCATTTCCAGCTTTGTTAGGCAGGATCTAGATTGAAAAATCCCAGATCTGGAGAACAGAAGAAAAGGACGCTCTAGAACAGAAGAAGCAAGAACTCATGGAATTTATGTCTAGAAGGATCTCCTACTTGATGAAAGAACAAGAGGACAGACCTAAGCCATTGAACACCAGGGACTTGGGTATTGAAGTTATAAGAGCATTAGAGGAACTATAGAAGACCAAAATACCTAATCCATATGATGAAGGAGTATTACCTTTGGATCTGAAGAAAGAACCTAAGCAGTGCGAAGTGACTATGTCAAGAGAAGATAAGAATCAGAATGGAAAAATGATGACCGAGACAAAGCTCACAGGAAAGAAAGCTAGAAAGTTAAGTAAGAAGAAGGCGAAGATGGAAAAACTACAAAAGAGTCCAGATGGAACTTCACAAAAAGAGAAATAACAGAAATCGAGCTTCCCTGAGATATTAGAACAACGACATGGGTCACTTCGCCATGGCGAAGTGATATAGCCATTGGAAGCCAATATGTTTGTTCGACTGCCGCTCCGAATGGGTCGAAAAACAATTATGGGTTACCACTAGACCATTGGACAACACCAAAATGGATAGAACAGAGTTAATGAAGGCCCCATGTCCGTTGCAAGCAGACCATTGCTGAGATTTCCTATTTAGCAGGTCGTGCCATGCTCGAAGAACACTTTCTCCAATTAAGAAGTTGAAGCTCGCAGAATTAGCCAGTGTCTACAGTGATCGTCCCACCATTTTTATTTATCCCAGTATAGTGCTTAAGACCAGTGTGACCCCGATTATTTTCCTTGAGCGTATATGTCCGATGAGCTCAGTGCAGCTGAAGAATCTGTAAGAGATGTACTCGCTAGCCTCAGAACCGAACGAGTCATGTCGGAAAGAGGGTTGTCTATGGGTTTGCAGGCATCATCGACGAGAGGAACGCAAGCCTCCCCATCGACTACTCGAGCAGGAACATCTCGAGCCGACGCAGAAAGAAGAACTAAGCATAAAGAAGACATAACCAATGCAAAGTTAGTATCATCCATCCTACCAGCTTACATACCCCCTATGAGCGGTGCGATTAACCAGGACAGTGTCCCTCGAGACTTTGAATACACCCTAGTCACTGCTTATCTACCAAAAGGAGTATGCACCTACCGCGCAGATCGAGACAAGGTTGCGGCGTTGAAGTTTTGCGACTTCAACTTGGGAGACCGTAAAGATTACAACATGCTTGCCCCGTACAAGTACTTAACCAGAGCCAAGGGAAAAAATTCCAATATCGTCCCTCCACAATGGATGATGAACCTCGAGCAGTCTACTTTGCTCAGCGTCATGAAAATCCCGCACTTCGGAAGACACCAAGAGGTGAATGCTTGTGTAAAAATACTGCTAGCAAGTTACCATGGAGGATACCTGTGGGTAAACCGCCGCATAACTGTTGATCCGACACTGATCAATATATCACCAGGCTTAGTATGTAGGGCCATGATCCCCAAGATTACTACCCTGGAAATACCGCAAACCGTGCTCTTTCACAGAAGATTAAAGTAGCTTATGGCAATGTTGAGAAGGGCACGGGAGGCTATAAGGTAGTCTCTATCGAGAGTGGCACAATGCGCCTTGCATGCCAACTAATAGCAGGGAAATTGGTACATAAGAACATACCAACTCAAGTATCAGGCTTCGTAGTTGACCTCACAAGAAAATGCATAGAGGGACTACAGATGAACTGGGAGAACTACCTGGTCAACCAGCTCGAGATTGTCTGCAGAGAAGCCCAAGATCAGGGGCATGAATTCTATTTTAGCTGGCTGCTAATACTGATCGATTTTGTTGCATGGGAGTTACCGGAAGGCGCAACCTTCTTGGATCTCGACCCTTTTGAGCCCTTAGCCGCGAAGTTCAGTAATTTATGGTACTCAAACGATATGAACAAACAATGGAAATCAATTGTCATTTTTCATACATACTATAACCAACTGAAAGTAGTCATCGGGGGTGAACCTCGCATAACCCCGAACACTTTACAAAGGTTCCGACCTCTGATAAAGTTCAGTGCGGATCGCCACTTTATATACCTAACTCCACGCACTGATGAATGCCAGGAACAACTTCATTCCTATTATAAGATGACAGAAGAAGACCTAGAAGAAATCACCAAGGAATGGTCGATGGACCTCCTTATCTCAGCAGATCCAACAGATATGTTCGACATCGATAGCCCAGAAGCTGCACAGAATACACCTGGGCCCAGTAAGGCAAAGAAAACTAAGAAGGATGAGGAAATCCAGGACGTCGACAGTAGATCTGTAAGGACGACTTCCACCACACCCGATCACAGAGGTAATAACGAAGACTTCGAAGAAGTTGAACAAAGGACAGAGGCCGAAGTAGAGATCATAAAGAAAAGAAAGGGTTCACCTTCAGAACCTTCTTCCAAGAAGAAGTCGAAAGCATCCATGACTAAAATGACGACCACACTCACCCCAGACAACTTCAACTTTCTCCTCGCGACTATGAATGGAGCTATTGAAGAGATAACAAAAAAACAGGTAGCCAAGCAAGAGGCCATGTACAACAGAATTGAAATCGAGCTCCAAGGAATAAAGCAAGCGCTTCAATCAAGCCACGCAACTTCCACTGCGCCCCTACCAGAAGGAACAACAGAAGCAGGAGATGAATCAGTTCAACTCCGCAGGATTGCTGACACAATTGAAGTACGCCTTCGGAAAGCAGAAGAAGCAACAACGCAGACCACCCAGACCCTAAAGCAAGCACAGGAGGAAATCATAGAGCAGCGCTGAGCTGCACAGCAAGAGAAGGAGGCCATCCAAGTGAAATTTGACGAAGACAGAACAAAAATCCAAAAGGAGAAGGAGCAGCTTCTCGCGAAGCAAGTTGGGATCGAAGAAGCTGTCAACAGAGCATTTCACTCTGTGATCGGATTAGAGAAGAAGGTCAAAGAACCCTTAGACCGTCAAGTGATGAAGCTTGTTGAAGTTATTCAACAACTTCAACAAAGAGTTGTGGAATGAGAGCTTCAGATCATCCCAAGAACCCCTTAAGAAGAGCGCGACCAACGAGAAATAACTGCTCGGAGTACAGTAGAAAGGATTAAAGCACTCACCGAAGAATGCAAACAATTAAGTAGCAGAAGTGCGCAGATACTTGAGAACCTAACCGAGAACCCAGAATTGCATAAACTGGAGTTGCAGCTCCAGGAAGTGAAGCAACATGTAGATAGAGTTCAGATGAAATTGAAGGCCCTATCAACCATAGAGAAAATGAAGCGATCCCACGAGCAACGCGTCGCACAACAACAGATCCACATGATCCAGAGCAAGGTAATGGAAGTAACTCAACAACTTCAATATTTGCAGGATAAGGCATGTCAGCTATTCTTAGATATTGAGAACCAAGGAACAGAGTTGGAATAGATCGCGACTACAACAGAATAGCGCCTAGAAGGACTAGTCAATAATGCACTCATCCAGGAGTTCTCCGAGCAAGAGGAAACCACAAAGTAGCAGGTCAAAGCGGCTCGAGCCAAACTCGAGGAGTTTGAAGCGGAATTGATCAAACCTGAGTGACTCGGGACAAGTCAAAGTTGAGTGTTGGGGGCCTGTTGGCCCTTGACCAAGCTTTGAAGAATACTTGGTCATATTTGACCATTTTTGGGACTGCGACAGCTTGCCAAAGATGGAGCGCAATGCGAAGCGGAAATTAGGGAAACTAGACCTATTTTTGGGTCCCTTTAGGGTTTTGGGTTGATGTAACGGGAAAGGGATGTCGGCCCGTGGGTTTACCCACACTTAGGCCCATTTTGTAATCTATAAATAGATACTTAGGCAATGTAAGTAGAGGAGGGTAGTACATCTATGTGATGTATAGCTAAAGGCTTAGTGCTAGTAACTTGATCTGTGTGATCAGATGTATATTGCAAGCGCTCTGTGCATGATTGTAAGGAGATTGAAAAGCTAAGTGCAAGTTGTTGTAGCTTTGTGCTGAAGTGCAAGGAAGAAGGATCTAGCGAGATGCATAGATCTTCTGTCCTGTGAGAAGTAAGGGTCATTGAAGCTCTGTGCTGTAACCGCTTGACCGAGATAATATAAAGAATAAGACTTTGTGGCCGTAGCCCCAGGGTGGGGGTGAACCACGGTAACTGTGTGTATTGTGCTCTGTGCTTTGACCTAATGTGTTTATCTCCTTCTGGGATAAGTGCTTGATGTGATTAAATAGATTTAGTTATGCTTTGTGCCTCTAAGATAGGAATGAATGATAGATCTGATATATAATATGCTTGGTGCTTGATCTACTAAACCTGTTATGGTTAAGTGTTGAATTATCTTAGATTTAAGTATATACTGCGATGCTCTGTGTTACCTACGAAGTGTTGTAAGGGTTGAATATTGATGGATAAACCATGCTAGATAATTGCTAAGTGTTATAATCACAGATCTGTGTCCCAGCTAAGGTTGCAAACATCTGAGTCCTGCAACCACCCCTGCCTCTACCTCGGGTGAGACTTCATCTGCTTCGCAGGTATTGCCGAAAAAGACGATAGTTAGGGTTTTGTTGGTGCCCTCTTGAGCGTTGAACCCTGGGTCTGCCCCTGTACCAACAGTGATGCAAATACTCTAATTCAAGAATTTTAAATGATATCCTCATTCATTTTCTCAACTATTTTCTAAATGATTTTATGAATGTCCCCCACATATCTTTATTCTCATAGATTTAAAAAGAAATGAGTGCTTATTTAACATTATTTCCAAGGAAACATATTTTAATTGTTCACGTATCACATGAAAATTGGTGAAGTAGTTATGGAAGTGGATACATTCATAAAACCATGACAAATATTTTACAAACTTTACAAATATTTTACAAATATATGTACAAGGTTTAAGAAATCACTATTTTTACGTCACATGTAATTTTACAAATATATGTACAAGGTTTAAGAAATCACTATTTTTACGTCACATGTAAAAGATACATAAAGCATATTTTGATAAGTTTTGGAGGTATTTATTTAAATTCATACTTCTAACATTTATTTAAAGTATTACTTTAAGTTATTAAGTTATTGCAACTTTATTGGATGAAAGTGATAAGTGGGTTTGATTAACGCAATTTTGTATGAAAGCAAATTTGGTTTACAATATTGGTGTTGTAACATTTATTTAAAGTATTATTTAAGTTATTGCAACTTTATTGGATGAATTATTGGATGAAAGTGATAAGTGGGTTTGATTAAGGAAATTTTGTATGAAAGCAAATTTGGTTTGCAATATTGGTGAAGTAGTTATGGAAGTGGATATATTTATAAAACCATGCCATGCATGTAAAGACACATATTTTACAAATATATGTACAAGGTTTAAGAAATCACTATTTTTACTTGACATGTAAAAGATATATAAAGCATATTTTGATAAGTTTTGGAGGTATTTATTTAAAGCCATACTTCTAACATCTATTTAAAGTATTACTTTAAATTGTTGCAACTTGGATGAAAGTGATAAGTGGGTTTGATTAAGGCAATTTTGTATGAAAGCAAATTTGGTTTACAATCTTGAACATAGGAAGGTGAGTTTTTACAAATTACTAATTTCATAATATTGATATCAAGAAATTGAGAATAGTGATGTCTTATTATCCAGGAATGTCGTTGCTTTTAGTCCTTGGAAGTGATTGAAACGACCATCTCGTTGATGCAACATAGATAGATCCTTCTTTGGGGCACGCCCACAATGGATGCATGTTGTTCCTTTGGGTGCAAGCTTTAACAACAAGAACATCAATAAAGTCATAAACTCTGATAAATTTGTATTGTGGTACTATTTTTTAATAAAGTCATAAACTCTGATAATTTTGTATTGTGGTACTATTTTTTAATAATTAGATAGATCCTTCTTCGAGGTACATGCACAATGGATGCATGTTGTTCGTTTGGGTGCAAGCTTCAAGCTTTAACATACTCTGATAAATTTGTATTGTGGTACTATTTTTTAATAATCAGATAGATCCTTCTTCGAGGCACACCCACAATGGATGCATGTTGTTCCTTTGGGTGCAAGCTTTAACAACAAGAACATCAATAAAGTCATAAACTCTGATAAAGATAGATCCTTCTTCGAGGCACCCACACAATGGATGCATGTTGTTCCTTTGGGTGCAAGCTTTAACAACAAAAACATCAATAAAGTCATAAACTCTGATAAATTTCAATAAAGTCATAAACTCTGATAAATTTGTATTGCATTAACAACAAGAACATCAATAAAGTCATAAACTCTAATAAATTTGTATTGTAGTACTATTTTTTAATAATCAATTGAAACCTTAGTATCAGGAAGGGACATTGCCACATGTGGCTTGTTTCAACAAGAAAAATCTATATTTGAGGTCCATACTTGTACAATTTAAAACCAGGGACTAATAAAATTATAAAATATATAAATACAAAACTAAATGAAATCGTATATGTGAAAGCAAATAAATAATAAATATTAAATTAATAAATTGTTATAATCAATGTGAAAATGCTCTTGTAAAAAGTAAGAATCTCTAACAAATATTTTTGGCTATTCCAAAACTAAATGAAATCCTAAATAAATAAATAAAATGTTATAATCAATGTGAAAATGCAAGAATCTCTAACAAATATTTTTGGCTATTCCAAAACTAAATGAAATCATAAATAAATAAATAAAATGTTATAATCAATGTGAAAATGCTCTTGTAAAAAGAAAGAATCTCTAACAAATATTCTTGGCTATTCCAAAACTAAATGAAATCTAATATATGAAAGCAAAACAATAATAAATACTAAATAAAAAGAAAATGTCATAATCAATGTGAAAATGCTCTTATAGAATGTAAAAGTAAGAATCTCTAACAAATAATAAATACTAATTAAAAAGAAAATGTCATAATCAATGAAAATGTGCTTGTAAAAAGTAAGAATCTCTAACAAATATTCTTGGCTATTCCAATTGTTTCATTTTTTATGTCACTTATGGTTTCCATCACTTTTCTAAAATAAATCTTCACTTTTGTTGTACTTATTTTGAAACCATGTTGAAATTTCCAATAGTCTTATTTTTCAATCCTTTTTTTGACTCAATTTTTCAAAATTTATTTTAGGGTTTACATAGAATGCTAAGAGGATGACAGATGATCATTAAGAGTTAAGTCTGGATATCCAAGTAGTCAGATGTAAATTTTAGTTATCATTAAGAGTTAAGTCTAGATATCCAAGTAGTCAGATGTAAATTTTAGTGAGGTCGATTCTCCTGGTTTCGGGTTCGGACCGTGGATAGAAGAATGGATAGGACGAACTGCTAACTCAGACGAAGGATGGCAGAATGACTCACAATTACTCGTTCCAGAGTTCCTGGTGGATGTCGCTGTTCACGGCTAGACAGTGGTTGGAGAATTGCCATACTCCATAGAACGAACCCCCAACACGGCTCAACTCATCAGCTTTTAATGCATTCACCTAGGTCGACACTTGTCTTCTTGGAGCTGCATGCACTACATTTGCATTCATTCCCCTTTCCCAGGAACTTAGGACAACACTCATCAATTGTCCACCTTAGCCTTTAGGAAACAATAATAAATTATTATCCCCTTTAGAGGTAAGCTCCCTAGCTTAGCCCCCAGGACCACACACTTAGCCTCCTCCCTTACCCAACCTTGTGGAAGCTTAGTCCCCCATCACTCTTTCTTCGTGGTCGGTCTGCACGCAATGATGTTTATATTTTATTAATGATCTGCATAATTACATATACAAAATTAGGCTCTTGGCCTTTAACACCTAGGCTCTCCGACCTAGTAACACATAAGCCCACCAACTTATCAACACTCGGGTCACCAGCCTACAAAACATGTTTACAATTTATAAATACATATGGGGCTCGTTCTTGGGGATATTACAATCCCCTCCTCTTATTTTTGCAATGTCCTCAGTGCAACTCTTTACACAACATCAATAAGATTTCCAAAATCTTCAAAAAGATGTGGGTATTCTGCCCGTATAGCATCCTCATGCTCCCATGTGGCATCCTCAGGACCGTACCAGGTCCATTGGACCTTTACAAGCCCTATGGCTCGATTCCGGAGCTGTTTTCTCTTCCGGTCCAATATGCACATCGGATGCACTTGCAAGACGCCTTCTTGCTCCACTTGAATCACATTCCAACCGATTACATGATTAGCATCATATATATATATTTCTTAAGCAATGAAATATGAAACACATTATGTACCATCATGGATGCACGTAATGCAAGCATATATGCAATGTATATATATGTATATACATGTAATTCTAATAACATTATAACCTATATACAAGATACACAACATACAATAAATAGAGAATTATACTTATCTTTTGATTTGAGAAGACCTTCCACCCCTGAGCATGGTTATGACTCCATCGGGGCAATGGCTTCCCAAGATAGACATGGGCCACGATCCATATCCACATGGTCTAGGCCAAACCTCGACAACACTCCATCCAACCAAACCTCAACATCACTCCAACCAACGGTCTCTCCTTCCCCACATGCATGTCCCACCCTAGGAGTGTGCACCTTCACTGTCACACAGTCCATCGGTTGTTACACCTCCCTTTCATTGGGCTTCAGCAACAGGTCGGACCGGAAGTCTTAGAGCACCGTGGCTCCTGGAGTTCCAACTGCCCTCAGAGATTTCCAATCAGCATCTTCCCCGAGCTACTCTTTGTAGTCAACATTCTAACTTTAATCAACATCATCTCATCTGCATCACCCACATGCAGTTATCATGAGAAACATAAAATAATTCATTTAGGAACTCCAAATTAGTTCAAAAAGGAATTCAACTTTTTCCCCAAAACAGGAAATTCCATTTCATAATTCATCTTGGTTGTTGCCATATTATGAATGCAACCATCCTTGTGGTTTTCCACAGGCACCAAACTGCATACCATTTTTCTTGTAATGCTTCCTCTTGCATACAACCAACAATTTCTCAGTATTTGTTGTACATCATAATTCAATATGTACAACACCTTATGCAATGATCTTAGAATTGCCTACACCTAGAAATTCAATCACAATTACCAAACAACTTAACCAAATAGAATGACTCATCATTCTATGCATATGCATGTTC
>JZKD02S1702008.1:0-17401 GCA_000966675.3 Picea glauca | reverse complement strand
ATTTTGCTATAGAAAATAAGTGTGCGACCCAACAAGGAATTGATCCACAAATGAGGAATGGTGTTCTCGAAATTCATCCCAATACATATACAACTCGTCCAACAAAGAAATTTGGTTTCTATCCACCATAAATTGACCCTCCAAGGTATTAAACTCACCCAGTATAGAAGATAAGTCAACCAACAAGAGAAGAATGTGTCTATCAAGTGAATAATGTGTCCAACGGTCAAGAGATGCACCCAATAAGAGGTATTTCGTCCTCTCCACAAGAGAAAATATGCCCAGCATGCACAAATTCACCGCCACTAGAAGAAATCGACCCACAAAGGAATAATGCAATCCAACACTAAGAAACTTGGTCTCTTCAAGCCAAAAATCAGCCACAAACTATGGAGATCTGCCGCACAAATAAAACTCAGACACAAATGGAAGAACTTCGCTGCCAAATAAGAAACTACTTTGCCACACTGAAGCACAATGAATAAATTTGGATGATCTCTTCCCAGTGACCAGCGAGGGTGCATAATCTCATCACTGAAACCAATGTCATAATCTCTCCTAGATTTTTTGTCCCAAGAATCCCCAAAACCACAAGAGCTCTCTCAACACAATTTTAGAAATTAGCAAGTGAATAATGAGACAGGGGCACCTCATTTTCCTTTTTATTCTTTTGTTGACCATTTTGCTACCATTTTACCTTTTAATAAGTTTAAGTGACTTTTAGTTTTCCTTATAGTCACTTAGGCACCTTTTTTAATTACTTACTCAATGTCACCTTTTAAAAATAATTTAATTCCCCACTGACTATAGCCTATGACAATTACTTAGGCTATTTCCCAAAAAGGTCATTTGGAAATGAACATGACATAATAATTACAAGGTACTGGATTCACAATATGATTTCAAATAAGTGAGATCACAACTTTAACAGAATAATTTTAACAAATATCCAACCATTATATATGTTTTAGAAAAAACAGATTACAATAAGGATTATACATCTTTAGATTTCAATTAACTACACATGTATAACACTAAGATCACAAAGATATAGTCTCTGCGCTAATGTCTAAGTGTAATGGTTTCTCATGATGAAGCCAGTGAATTTATGAGAGGTAATAACTTGAAGAAATACTAAGAATGATTATCTATTGTAGTTCTTTGAGTAGAGGATAGTAAGAAGAACCCATTGGGTCGATGAAATGTAGATATGATGGACCGAACTTAATGAATTTTCCCCAATTGTCGCGCTCTATGAAATTTACTAATGTATCTTACATTTAGAACTGTTCATGTATATGGAAGATACAGATTCCTTCTGTATTTGCATCATCAATGAAGACTTCCCATAGTCTGTACATGCTTAACCTACACGTTAGACATCATGGTGGGTATGTCCACATGATTGCATAATCCATTCAACAATACAATATTTATTCAACATTAAACACATGTTTTATAATTGGTTAATACCATGAATCTATTTATGGATTCTATAATTTATAATTATATATCAGTCTATTTGTAATTACATATCAGTCTAGATCTATTTGAATCCGAGATTTAACCACGCTTCTACCATACTTCTAGTCCCAAGTAATAGTGCATGAGACCAAGATATTTCATATCGAACTCAGAAGCTAATTCCTTCTCACACTAGGTGATGAGAGACTCTACACATGTCAATAATAAATCATCAACATACAATAGTAGAATCACAGGTGCATTGTTAACAACCTTGTAGTAGAGATTTGGATCTGCATGAATCTTAGAGAAACCAAGTCTTATTAAATAACTGTCAATTCTATCATACCAATCTCTTGGAGCTTGCTTGAGTCCATACATGGATTTCTTTAATCTGCAAACATGAGTGTCTCTGGGATGTACCTCAAAACCTTGAGGTTTTTCAATGTACACTTCTTCAATTGCTCCATTGATAAAGGTTGTCTTTACATCCATTTGGTGTAGAATCCATCCCATGGAAGCAACAAGAGACATAATGGCTCTAATAGAAATATATCTGGAAACATGAGCAAAGGTTTTGTCATAATATTCTCCCTCCTTCCGGGAGAACCCTCTAGCTACAAACATTGTCTTGCATTTGTCCACGCTTTCGTCTGCTGCATGTTTGATCTTATAGACCCATTTTGAATTTACCATTGATTTTTCCTTGGGTCTAGACGCAATTTCCCACGTGTCATTTTTCATGATAGCCTGGTATTCTTCGCTCATGGCTTCTTTCCATTGTTTCTTCTGACCTGCTTCTTCAAATGTGGTGGGTTCTTCATTTATAAGTTTTGTCATACATGTTGCATAGCTAGATAATCTTTTTGTCTTCTTGCTTTCTTTGAAAGTGCCACTTGGAGATTTGAGTCTTTTTGCTTCTTGTAGAGTAGCTTCAAGCCAAGCTGAACGTTTTCTATTTTTGGGTACAATGATTGATTCAATAGGTTCGCATGCTTGCATCGGATGATCAAGTTGTCTTAGTTCTTCATTCTCACTTTCTGGAAGACATGTGATTTCTTCTTTAGGCTCTTCATATTCTTCTTCTTCCATGGATTCTTCTATAGATTTCTTGAAAGACAACTTCTCATTGAAGGTTACGTCTCTGTCATCTTCAATCTTATGTTTTTCTAGAATATAGATTTTGTAGGATTTGGAGGATTCACTATATCCAACAACTATGCCCTTCTCTCCTGAGGGTTCTAGTTTCTTCCTTTTATCCTTGGGGATATGAATGTAAACATGACACCAAAATATTCTTAAGTGTTCCACATTAGGTTTATTTACTAAGAATGATTATTATGGAGTCACATCCTTCAATATGCAGTGGGGACTTATGTTCTAAACATATATTATTGTCATGGCTGCTTCTCCCCATAAATACATGGATAAACCTTGATCGTTCATTAGTTCCTTCACGCTTTCCTCAATGGATCTATTCTTCCTTTATGATACACCATTTTGTTTAGGATTATGAGGAACGGTCAGGTCCCTCCTAATCCCTGTTGATTTTCAAAAGCAAACAAATTCCTTGGATGTGTATTCTCCTCCATTATCTGTTCTCAAAGTCTTGATTTTCTTGCTTGTGAGGTTTTCTATTTCTGCTTTGAATTCTTGAAACTTGCTGAAAACTTCATCCTTTGTCTTTAAGAGATATAAACAAGTCTTTCTTGAGTAATCATCTATGAAGGTTACATAATAAAGAGAACCTCCTAGATATTTGATTGGCATCAGACCGCAAACATCTAAATGTATTATATCTAGGATTTCCTTAGATCTATTATTTCTACTTGAGAATGACTTCTTAACATTTTTACCAAGTGCACATTCTCTGCAAATTACTTCATGTGTAGATTGTAGTTCGGGTATTCCTTCAACTATTTTCTCGAGGAAAGGTAATGCTTGATAGTTAATATGAGCATACCTTCTATGCCAAAGTTCACTGGGATTGACTTCATCATGTACAAGAGCTTCATCATTATGTTCTAGTAGTATGTATAATCTGCCTTCACGAGTTCCAATAAATCTATCATTCTCTATGTTGAAGTCTCTAGACCAAGATAGTACTTCACCATCTACAAAGGCTATTCTATTTCGTTTTTCTTCTAGGAAAGATATAGATACAAGATTCTTTTCTAAATCAGGTACATATAAGACATTACTCAAATCAACATTGTTACCTGATTTCAATTTGATGGACGCTTGACCAATTCCTTTCACTGGATAGGTGTTCTTGTCTCCAAGTTCTACCTTATAGGATGTCCTTTTCATTCAGACTGAAGAGTCTAACCTGGTCTCTTGTCATATGCCTGGAAGCTCCACTGTCAATTATTGACATGTCATATTCAAGAGTTCCTATAAGAGCTTAATAGTGTAGATGATCTATCTTTTCATTCATGATTTTTGTTGACTAATAGTTGGTCAAACTTTGACTTTCATTGGTCAAATGTTGAATTGGACTAGTCAAACGTTGACTTTGACCCAAAATATCCACCTTGACATTATTTCCTTCTGAGAGTGCCAATAGGTGCGCTGGACTAAGGGGCATTAGAATATCCTCTCCTTGAGTAAAGTGTTCCATCATAAGGTGTCGAGCAAGAGGTTTTAGGGTTTGCAGTTGCACCTGCTAGTAACCCTAGCGACAATGCTTCAGTAACTGCACCTGCTAGAAACCCTAGTGACAATTATTCAACGAGCTTGATAATCTTATGGATTAGCTTCCTTCCAGTGGTTAGACTGACTAAAGAAGGTGTGGACCCATAACATGTTAGAAATATGGGTGTGCTCGTTTCACCATAGATAATATAGAAATATTGTCACCCAACCATAGGCACAAAGGCCACCCCCGAGCACCTTAGCCTTGACAATCAAAATAATTCCAATAACAGACCAATATCCAACCAAGGCTAGCACACCAAGCAAGGATAACCAAATATAAAGCATAAATTTCAAACCAATAACCCAAGACAAAGTCACTACTGCAACAGTTGCAGTTCTCCTTCACTCATGCACACTTATTGTTCTTATGCATTCATGAGTGTGTAAGTCACAAATGAGCTCTAGCTCCCTCTATTTATATTGTTCGATCTTAACTGAATGGGTCGACTTCTCTTTCTAGGGGATAATGACTCAATATTAATTATTATATTAAGACGACTTGTCTTCTAGGGTTATTATCCAAGGATTTAGGTTTTCTCTTGCTTCCCGAAATATTCTAGTCTCGTCAAATGTTACAAGTGGAGGTTAATACCTCCCGCAACTACCATAATACCAACACATCAATCAATATTGTGAACCCCTAACTTTGTACTACACTACAGATCTTGAAGGTGTGAAATATGGTAAAACTCGATAGAGTGGCGATAGCTCCACTCTTGACCTCCTCACTTGACCGCTCCTTAGTTGATTTGCCATTGATTTGCAAATTTGAAGTGCTAGCTTGGTAACAATACCTACATATTTAAAGCCATCAATCTCAATTAAAAAACCGCGGACCATTATTTTCTAACTCTATCTATGGCAGAATTTCAAGGTGCATGGAAATTTCATTTAATTTTCTTATCCTTCAAAGAAAGCACGTCAAATTCAAAGTCAACATTTTTTAAATGGAGAATAATAGAGTTAGAAAATAATCTTTATTATCATTCTCATAATTGAAGCATGTATTTATTTTTGGGAGAATGTTGAATTTGTAAATGGCATGGCTAAAAAGGTTTTCAAATGAGTGTAAAGGTCTTCACTTGCATAATGAATTCCAAATTTGGGTGAATGTCAAGCATAAGTGGACTCAAAACCACATGTTTATTGAGGTAAATAGTCAAAAGATCAAGCTAGATAAAATTGCAAGTGAATTCATGAAAAGTAAACTTGGTGAGAGTTATTGATGTAAGAGAGTCATGTAAAGTTCATGTTATGTTATTCTTCAAAACAAGTTAAAGGTGGAGCCAAGGGGAGTTTAAGGTTGAAAGTAAACACTAATGTAAAGAGTCAAATTCAAAATCAAGTACAAATTTGGGTTGAAAGACCCTGGTTATATAATGAAACATTTTGTAAATCCATAGTGAAAGTTGAAGTCAGTGAAACCAAATGATGTANCAGGTACATATAAGACATTACTCAAATCAACATTGTTACCTGATTTCAATTTGATGGACGCTTGACCAATTCCTTTCACTGGATAGGTGTTCTTGTCTCCAAGTTCTACCTTATAGGATGTCCTTTTCATTCAGACTGAAGAGTCTAACCTGGTCTCTTGTCATATGCCTGGAAGCTCCACTGTCAATTATTGACATGTCATATTCAAGAGTTCCTATAAGAGCTTAATAGTGTAGATGATCTATCTTTTCATTCATGATTTTTGTTGACTAATAGTTGGTCAAACTTTGACTTTCATTGGTCAAATGTTGAATTGGACTAGTCAAACGTTGACTTTGACCCAAAATATCCACCTTGACATTATTTCCTTCTGAGAGTGCCAATAGGTGCGCTGGACTAAGGGGCATTAGAATATCCTCTCCTTGAGTAAAGTGTTCCATCATAAGGTGTCGAGCAAGAGGTTTTAGGGTTTGCAGTTGCACCTGCTAGTAACCCTAGCGACAATGCTTCAGTAACTGCACCTGCTAGAAACCCTAGTGACAATTATTCAACGAGCTTGATAATCTTATGGATTAGCTTCCTTCCAGTGGTTAGACTGACTAAAGAAGGTGTGGACCCATAACATGTTAGAAATATGGGTGTGCTCGTTTCACCATAGATAATATAGAAATATTGTCACCCAACCATAGGCACAAAGGCCACCCCCGAGCACCTTAGCCTTGACAATCAAAATAATTCCAATAACAGACCAATATCCAACCAAGGCTAGCACACCAAGCAAGGATAACCAAATATAAAGCATAAATTTCAAACCAATAACCCAAGACAAAGTCACTACTGCAACAGTTGCAGTTCTCCTTCACTCATGCACACTTATTGTTCTTATGCATTCATGAGTGTGTAAGTCACAAATGAGCTCTAGCTCCCTCTATTTATATTGTTCGATCTTAACTGAATGGGTCGACTTCTCTTTCTAGGGGATAATGACTCAATATTAATTATTATATTAAGACGACTTGTCTTCTAGGGTTATTATCCAAGGATTTAGGTTTTCTCTTGCTTCCCGAAATATTCTAGTCTCGTCAAATGTTACAAGTGGAGGTTAATACCTCCCGCAACTACCATAATACCAACACATCAATCAATATTGTGAACCCCTAACTTTGTACTACACTACAGATCTTGAAGGTGTGAAATATGGTAAAACTCGATAGAGTGGCGATAGCTCCACTCTTGACCTCCTCACTTGACCGCTCCTTAGTTGATTTGCCATTGATTTGCAAATTTGAAGTGCTAGCTTGGTAACAATACCTACATATTTAAAGCCATCAATCTCAATTAAAAAACCGCGGACCATTATTTTCTAACTCTATCTATGGCAGAATTTCAAGGTGCATGGAAATTTCATTTAATTTTCTTATCCTTCAAAGAAAGCACGTCAAATTCAAAGTCAACATTTTTTAAATGGAGAATAATAGAGTTAGAAAATAATCTTTATTATCATTCTCATAATTGAAGCATGTATTTATTTTTGGGAGAATGTTGAATTTGTAAATGGCATAGCTAAAAAGGTTTTCAAATGAGTGTAAAGGTCTTCACTTGCATAATGAAGTCCAAATTTGGGTGAATGTCAAGCATAAGTGGACTCAAAACCACATGTTTATTGAGGTAAATAGTCAAAAGATCAAGCTAGATAAAATTGCAAGTGAATTCATGAGAAGTAAACTTGGTGAGAGTTATTGATGTAAGAGAGTCATGTAAAGTCCATGTTATGTTATTCTTCAAAACAAGTTAAAGGTGGAGCCAAGGGGAGTCTAAGGTTGAAAGTAAACACTAATGTAAAGAGTCGAATTCAAAATCAAGTACAAATTTGGGTTGAAAGACTCTGGTTATATAATGAAACATTTTGTAAATCCATAGTGAAAGTTGAAGTCAGTGAAACCAAATGATGTATAATCATGATAGTGGTGCATCAATTAAATTTGTCAAACCAAGATCATAGGGGTCGTGTTGGACCTTTATCAAATCCAACATGAAACATATTTGTATGCATGTATAAAAAGAAGAACTCTCAATGAAGAGCAAGGAGAGACAAAATTCGACAGAGATGATGTAGCCAAAAATGACGAAAAAAGAAAAAGATGGCGAAAGAAGTGAAAAAAAGATCGCAGAGGAAAGTACAAGCAATATTAAAGAGGACGGTGAAAGAATATAGAGAAACTTGGGCAGGAACAAAGAAAGTAATGGAAAGAGGCCATCCAAACAATATGAAGCAACAAAGGAAAAAAAAGAATGAAGCAACAAAACAAAAGTAAAAGAAAGTGGTGAAAATAATACCATGTGTTCAATAATTGAGATGAAAAGGTATCTAGAATGAATTTATAGAAAACAAAATCCCTGAGAAATTTGATGATCCTCCTTAATAATGTTGGTTTGATGATGGAAAAACATGGTCATAGTCCTATGTTAGTAAAAGGGCTAAGTCTTTTTTCATTAGCTAAGCAACATTATGAGGGATGATCATCAAATTTCTTAGGGATTTCATTTTCTATGGATTCATTTCAATTACTTTTTCATCTCAATTATTGTACACAATATTATTTTCACTACTTTCTTTCACCTTCCTTTTGTTGCTTCATTCTTCTTTTTCTTCCTTTGCTACTTCATTTTTCTTGGATTGCCTCTTGTGAATACATGTTTTCTCTGTGCCCAAGTTTGATGATGGAAAAATATCATCATGGTCCTATGTTTTTAAAAAGTCTATATTAGCCTCACATGAAAATTTGAAACTGTATGTACTTGAGTCAAATGTTAATGTAAGCCCTAATAACACAAGTCTACCCCCATAATTTGATTGTTGTTGGTTCATGATAAACCAAAAATCACTTGTCAAAAAAATGAAGGTTAGTGGATAGTAAAAACCACTTGGTGTAATGAATGGTTTGTGGTATGCCAAAACCACTTGAGAATTGTAATGGTTAAGGGTAAACATATGTAAAACCAAGAGAATGTAATGGTTGAGAGTAATCCACAAAATATTAGGGTGAAATATTAGGGTGTGGTTACAGGTAAGCCAAATAAAATCCAAGATGATGATTAATGATAATGTAGGGGGAGAAAATGGTACAGGTATGATGGTTGATGAACCATGTACAAGAAAAAATTTCAGAGAGAATCGACGGATACAACAACTGGCGATCCATGAATTCTGGTGGATGGTGACTTTTTATATGGACTTCAACAAGCATGATATTTCTATTTTGCAAGTATAAGATTCAGTTATAGGTTTTTTTCTACAGAATTCAAATGAATCCTATGAGCACCATAAAACATCTATAGCTTGAAGAGATATATGATGATGATTGGATATTGAAATCACAAGTATTCGTTAAGGGAAAGTATGAAGGATTAACTATAGTATACCTAGGGAGGTGATATGGGGTAACTATGGAGGTACACAATGGGAATGTGGTTATGTATTATTATGTATGGAGGTCAATTATAATAGATAAAACCCATGTAATAGTGTGAACACAAGAGAAAAGATTTTCTAGAAGATTCCACCTACTAGAATATTCCTTCTCTCTAATGTTCCTAGGAGAGAGAGAGAGAGAGAGAAGTGTAAGCAATGTATTGAAGCATACTGAATAATATTTTTATTGTATCAAGGAATTATTGCTTGAGGAGTGCATTCCTTCCATAAGGAATAATATATGGTGTTACCCTACCTTAAGAGTTTTGACTATTTCTTGTGTTGAATATTGGTGAATGGTTTGGTTTATTCTTGTTGAGATTAAAGGTTATTTTTGAATTTATATTTGCATATCTATTCAGGTACATACAAATTGATATCTGCAATTATAACTTCAGAAATAACCCTTCATCTCAACAAGAATAAACCAAACCATTCACCAAATATTCAACACAAGAAATAGTCCAAACCCTTGAGGCGGGGTAACACCATATATTATTCCTTATGAAAGTAATGCACTCCTCAAGCAATATTTTCTTGCTACAATAACAATATTCTTCATTATGCTTCAATACATTGCTTACACTTCTTTATATAACACACTCTCTCTCCTAGGAACATTCTAGAGAAGGAATGTTCTAGTAGGTGGAACCTTCTAGAAAGCCTTCTCACCTTTATTGTGTTCACACTATCACATGGGCCTTATCTACTAGAATTGACCTCCATACATAATAATATATAACCACATTCTCATTGGATACCTCCCTAGGTACCCCATATTACCTCCCTATGTATACTACAAGTTTCCACCACACATTGGGATACCCCATGTTCCTCATATTATACCAACAAATCAAGGAGCCAAAGCTCCACAAAAATTCAAAACCATATGCAATAAATCTAAGACAAATTCCAAAATGACTCAAGAAAAGGTCACCCTAAAGAAAAGGTTTAGGACGCCAAAAAAACCCAGAACATTAGGAAATTTCCCAAGATGCAAAAATACCAGAGGGAACCATACACAAGTTTCACTTACACTCCAAAGAGCACAGAACCATACACAATAGAATCACACGAATTCGAAACAAAGAACCATACATTGGATGTGCCTACCCTCCAAAGGCCACACCTAGAAGACAAAATCGCATGTCTTGCACCCTGAAATCAACTCAAAAAGACAAAAATTTCATAAGCCAGAGACTAAGCATAGCTCTTACCAAGTTGGTTTTGGGTCAACCTGTCTTTCTCCCTACAACATAGTTATCTTCTTTCAGACATCATTTTGTTATCCCACCTTTCCAAGTTATCCCTTCACCAAGGAGTTCAAATCATATAACCAACTTAATGTTGATCATGCGAATGAGGGGAAGGATTTCCTTTCAAGCCCAGGATCTGTTGGAAATAGTGTTGTCATTGATGTTAAGATAGGGGGAAACTATGGCCCTGTGTGAATGAAGGAAAGACGAACGAAATGACCCTGCAAATGGCAGGTCCAAGGATTGAACCAGAACCAATAACACGAATCCATGGACAGACATAGGAAAAAGAGAACATCCTTGTGCGTTGTTGAGTTTATGTGAGATATTGCACTCGGTCGTACACAGGTAGTGACAAGTCTGCAAGGGTCACATTCAAGCGTAATGGGGATTTCTTGATGAAGCGCTTTCATCTCAGGTTAAAACATAAGTTGAAGAATGAGAGCTAAAATTTGAGAGCGCATAGGATGCATAGGCACTCTGAATGAGGTCCCAGTGGCTCAAATGAAGCAATTGATACATCCCACATTCATAATGAAAAACAAATTCATTTGGTTTATAATGAAAAAGAAACATTAAGTTGTTTGAAAAAGAATGGGAAAGTTACAGAACCATGTGCAAAGGATTAATTTTTAGTGGTTAAATCTTGATCGCTAATCATCGAAGATCAACGACTAAGATCAAAGGATTGGGGATCGACACCTAGTAGGCCAGTTCAGCCACACCATATCCATGATAGCAACCTCATCAGCACCACATGTCCAAGCATATGAATGTCACATCAGAGGGAGTCCACGTCAGTGCTATAAAAAGCATCTCTGCATATGCCACGTGTCAGAAAATGTATCGATGCCATGTCATCTAGTACATGATGAAGATGTCCACACAGAAGCCACCTCATTTGCAACGTCAACACAAGAGATCTAGAAAATCAACTAAGTATCAAGACATCGTGAAGATAGTAAAGTGATAACAAATTGGAAGTCTGTGAAGAAATGAGTGCGAACTTGCAGACCCGTGGCGAGATGTCAAAATTTGGCTAAGTATGAGGAATCGGTCAGACATTGTGAGACTTCAAAAAAATGACTAAGTATGAGGAATCGATCGGACATGGTGAGACTTCAAAAAATGTCTAAGTATGAGGAATTGATCGAACAGATGGTATCAACATGTGAAGGAAAAAAATGTCTCGTAGAGCACATTGAACGGTGAGAAATTGACTAAGTATGAGGAATCGGTCAAATAAAAGAGGTCATATATATAGATAAGTGAAGAACGGGGATGTTTCGCGGAGAGCGGTGAGATTTCGGAAATTGACTAAGTATGGATGAAAAATGAGTGCAGAGGAATACGAAGGTGTATTCTCGAGGCCGCGAAAGGTTAAATGAAAATGCCTTAGACTCGTGGTAGAATGATTGGAAAAGCTTATGAGAGTAGGTGAAAAACAGTGCAGTGGAACTTGAGGGTGTAGTTTGGGGACCGCAAAATTTTGACATGAAGAAAATATATGTCTTAGACTCATGGTGAAACCATCAAGATGATAAATCAACGACTAAGGTTAATCAAAGATATGATCGAACGATGTTTGTGAGTTTAAGGCTTGAGCTATGTGGGACTTGGATCAAGAGTTGAGATCAATATGAGGTCCATATCGGATGACTGTTGTGTGTTGTGGTTACATGGCATGTTTTGTGGATAGTAAACTAGATCAACAATCAATAATTAAATATGAATGAATGATCAGACGGTCATTGAGTGTTGAAGCTATGCTGCATGTTTTGATGGGTAGAGAATGGATCTACAACCATTATTGATTCAAGGGACCACATCCAACGACTAATGAACACATCCAACGACTAATGAGCATCATGATTCATGCTTTATCCAAAGAGAAGATGGTGTGAGATAAAAGGAAATTGAAGACCGGGTTCGAAGGATCTGTTTGTAGAACGATTTAAGGAGATTCAAAGGGAGTTGGAGCTGACCCCATGAAATCGATTTTATTTGTATGTGGACAAACTCTTGGGTACTTGGGCTTGATATAAATTACAATTCCATGAGTGTTCTGAAAGTGTGGGTGAAGGTGAGTGAGTAAGTAAGGATTGTGGAAGAGAAGCTCTAAAGTTCTGAGTTCTGAGGATGTCATAAGATGAAAGGAAGATCATGTAATCGTCTAAGGGTGGCTGGGAGGTGCAAGGTCTAAGGAACTTATGAAATCAAGCAGATTGTGAATTGAATGAAGGTGTTGTGACAACAAAGATAGAGCAACAATTTAAGCAAGTGGAGGCTGGAGAGAAAGAGACGATTTAACATTATTGACAGATTGAGTATATTGGTGTCACTTGTAGGTTGGTGCCTACATATTGTTGATTTGGTGCTCAACTAAGGGGATTGTTGTCTCCTATAGGTTGGTGTCTACAAATATAACAGTTGTAGGTTGGTGCTTACATGAAGTGTTGATTTGGAGCTCAGCTAAGGGGATTGGTGTCTCCTACAGTTTGGTACCTGTAAATATTGTAACAATAGGTTGGTGCCTACATGATTATGTAAAAGAATTATTTTTTGGTTTTTTCCCATTTGGGTTTCCACGTTAAATCTCTGTGTATTGTGGATTGTATGGTTGTATTTTTATATTTAACTGCTATAGTTGGTAAAGTGACACATCGATAAATCTTGTAAGAAAATAAAAGGTAGTCTTATACTTATTCAATTCCCTCTCAATATAAGTAAGTGTGTCAAAATTTGGTATTAGAGTAGATTCCTTCAAAAATAGTCTAACCACTGGAAGGTGAATCCTCACAACACAAATGGATATATAGGAAGGATTCTCTACAAACAATGCTCCATTATTTGATGGATCAAATTATGTTTTATAGAGCATAAGAATGCAAACTTATTTGATTTCACTTGGGTTTGAAGTTTGGAGTGCAGTTGAGAATGGTTACACATCCCCAACAACTCCACTAGTAGATACAACTGGAAAGAGGTTCAATGACAATAATTCAAAGGCCAAAAAGTCAATTATGTGTGGTCTGGAAGAATCAGTATTTGTCAAAGTCATGCATTGTAGTTTAGAAAAAGAGATGTGGGACAAGCTACATAAAATATATGAAGGGGTTGACAAGGTCAAGAAGGAAAAGTTACAAATCTGTAGAGGACAATTTGAGACCCTAGAGAAGAATGAAGAGGAGAGTATTATAGTCGATTTTCTTCGTGTGGATGATATTGTCAACACTATCGGAGGATTGGGTGAATATATTAAATAAACCATCATTGTGCAAAAAGTGCTTAGAACATTTCCCTCAAGATTTAATCCCAAGATATCTTCCATTGAAGAATTAAAGGATCTAGATACACTGACAATGGATGAATTCCACATAATCCTCACTACATATGAAATGAGGATAGAATAGGATAATCCAACAAAGATATCAGGGAAAGAAGCATCCTTCAAGGCATAAAAGAAGATAAAGACAAAAAAATACAAGATGAGTGATAACTTAGATAGTGAATTAGACGCAAAAGAAGCTAACTTTGTCAGAAAGCTCAAGAGGGAGACAAACAGATACAAAGGTAAGCTTCCCTTCAAACGATTTAACTTTGGAGAAGTAAGACACTTTGCTTGTAAATGTCCTTATGCAAAGAATGGAAATAGAAACATAACAAAAGATTCTGGTTTCAAAAAGTACAAGAAGGGTAAGACTTAAAAGAGGAGAAAGTTCTATAAACAAAAGAATAATACATATACCAATGAAGACAACAACTTGTCTGATGACAGTGAAAGTGAAATAGAAGAAATTCTCTTTATGGTTTTAGAAACACAGACTGATGTCCTACAAAATAGAAATGCAGACTCAACAAAAGAAGAAGATCCCGAGAGTGATGCAGAAGTATATCTTAAAAGAGAGCTCATAAGTTCTTTAAATGAAATAGAGAAACTGATTAACAAGAATTGGCTACAAAAGGAGCAATTGAAGAATTACAGAAAAAAAAAAGGTTAGTATAAACGAATGTTTTGATGAAACTGAAAATATCACCATCAACATAAAGCACTATTGGGGGTGGTCCCTATTCAGATCGCAAGCTAGATCTCTCCTCTAAAAGAGTTAGTAGATAAATAAAAAATCTCTCTTATAAAAGAAAGGTTTAACTGCATTTCAATTACAATATTTAGTTTTAACTACAATATCAACACACAATTTCAAGTACAATTTAATTACAAATTAACATGACTTTGTCTATACTTAATAAATAAATTGAGCTTTAACTCCTAAACTTCTTCTCAATTATTAAGTTTCCTAAATTTGCTTTTAATTATTAGTTTGTTCTCCTTAACCAACAATATCTTTTGAACTTTCTAATTTTTCCTTACTCAAAATCCTTTATGAATATATCTACAAGTTGATCTTTAGATTCACAATAGACCAATTCTATCAGTTGGTTTTGCATAGGAACTCCAATAAAGTTACGACATGTTTTTGCCATCTTATTTGTGGTTTAGATAATATGATAAAATAAATAATTGCTTGAATTTGATGTATCCCGAGTATCAACCAATTTTCTCAACCATATACCGCTTCACTTTTTGTTCAAATGGTTGCTTTGTGTTTTCTATATATATAATCTAATTTTAAGGTCACGATCAAGCCAGACACCAAATTGGTGTATGAGACACCCTTATTTGTGGGACAAGGGCCCCCTCCACGCAACGATTTTACTGCTAAAGTCTACAGAGGTATACATACCCTATCTCCCTCTGGATTTGAACATATAACCTCTTAGAAGGAAACACATGTTCTTAACCATTAAGCTCACCTAGGTTGTATTCAACCTTTATAAAAATAAAAACAATGCTATGGTATGATGTGTCAATGTGTCATATTGTTCCATAGAATTATAGTTTACTCTAAACAAAAAATATAACTTGAAGTTGACTCTTATCCACTAAACAACTTGTCCAAAAATATAACTTGAAGTTGACTCTTATCCACTAAACAACTTGTCCAATCGTAATTCATAAAATCCAAACAATATCCAATCTTAATTCATAGAATTCAAACAAAATGACAACATACTTTATGCATATTTTAAGTCATAATAGATGGTTCCTTAGATGCATATTAGATTAGTTTTCTTGTCCAATCTTAATTCGTAAAATCCAAACAAAATGACACCATACTTTAAGCAGATTTTAAGCCATAACAGATACCGTTCCTTAGATGCATAGTAGATTAGATTTTGTTGCCTTCCAATGAAGAGTTTCTAACAATGCCATAAACTCAGAAACTATGCCAATTGCATAACTAATATTAGGTCTTCTTGTTTGAACATATATAAGATAAGAAGATTGCCAATCAAATTAGATATGTGTTTGCTAATTTTGACTCTCGGTCGATTAATAGACTCCTACTTCCTTAATAGACTCCTACTTCCTTAGGTATTGCAATTGATTTTCAATTTCACATTTTGAACTTATTAACATATCTCTTTAACATTTGGGACAAACTTTTGCCCTCTTTTTCCAAACTTTCATGCCCAAGCAATAGTGAAGTAAACCAAGACTTGTCTTATCAAATGATACATTCAAATGTGCCTTTAATCATTGAAAAACTAAGTTACTACCTATAATAATGTAATTATCAAATATATATAACAACCACTGCACTTGAGTAATTGGATCTATCTACAAATTTTAATTGAAACAACTTCTTTGAGAATCTATATTCAAGAGGACAAAACGCTAAAAAGGGAAAATTTGAATCAAGGGCATTGTATTTGGCCATATAGATCAAGATGTTTGAATTCAATCGATAGATTTGAAGCTCAACTCAAAAAGCTGCATTTGAAGCAACATTCATAGATGTGAAGAGCATGGGTCAACAAAAAGGTAAAAAAATGCACTTGCATATTGTCAATGTGACAATCAAATTGGTTTTTCGCATAAGCCAACATAAATACCCAAACCTAAGAGAAAAGGGAAGGGCATTTTGGCATCAAAGTGTTGCATAATAAATTAAGTTCACATATACAATCTAAGAACTAACAACAAATTAGGTTTGCATACAGTGAGAAGCAATCAAACAATAAATGATGTGCAACTATTGCATATTGAGTCAAGTCATTGTATACTCCACATAATTGTGTTTAAGTCGACCGTGTGACTAATATACATCTCAAAAAGAACTTATGTACAGTTACCATTTTTAGGAAAAGATCCCAAGTCATTGAAGTATAGTACTATCACATCACATATTAAGTATATAATTAGCGATGGTTGAAATGTTCTACTCATATAAGTAAAGTTAGTAATTAAGAGAAAAGTATTCTTACCTTTCTTAAATATTTAAATTCAATCATTGTATCTGAATAAAGATTCAGACAAGCTTGAGAAGTTGAGAAATTTCACTTTTAAATCTTTTGAATAAAGTTGAAGTTAGTTGTATTTTGATACGATCTACAACTAAAATTGAATACTCTCTATTGAACATGAAATTTACCACTTAAATTATGACGATTTAGATAATTGTCTTCAAATACGAGGAAAATTGATACAAATCCTTGTTAGAGCATTTGAATTTGAGGACGTTAAATTTGAATCTTTAAGAAGATTGAAATCATTAAAAGTGAAAAGCACAGAGAATAAGAATTTGACCGATGACTAGAAAATTTGAATCTTTAAGAAGCTTGAAATCATTAAAAGTGAAAAGCACAGAGAATAAGAATTTGACCGATGACTAGAATAAGAAGTCAACTATAGTGTTTTAAAACATAAAGTTTGAGTAAAGGAATCAAAGTGAATACTAAGCCAAGCAAACTTCACTATTCATAGATCAAATTGGTAGCCAACTTTCATGGTTCATGGCCAAATGATATTTTGGTATTACTAGGTTCCAAATTGTGAAGTTGAGAATTGGGTAAAGTTCCAAACCCTAGAGGTCATGAATCACAAAAACTTATACTTGTGACGCCAACAAGTATAAAAAGATTTTGAACTCTATACAAAGGATGAAGTTATGGTTAGGACATGAACCGCATACGTTGCAACTGAAGAATAGCCACTTGAGCCCAAAATTAC
>JZKD02S1701997.1:111395-130147 GCA_000966675.3 Picea glauca | reverse complement strand
GACTTGCTGCCATTAAGATTAATGATTCGAAGATAAAATTGAGAGAAATTGTTAATAATTTACAATAACTGATTCACCCCCCCCCCCCTCTCAGTTATTTCATACCTGTAACATAGAGAACATCCTGGAGAGAAATCAAGAGCCTTATCTGAATACTATTGTTTATCTTTCTTCAATATTAGTGGATGCTTTTTTGGAGGAATCTACATATTTGGATCCACATGAACATTCTAGATATTTTGAGTTCCATTATGAGTTGGTTATTGAGTTCTGATATCTTTAGCAAGGGGTTCAAACGAACACATAGACATGGGACCCAAGTTTACAGTGGAGCTTGGACTACTTCAACCTAGTGTCTAGCACTTCTATATGGGACCCTAGTTCTCTAGTCTCCTTCAACATTATGGTCCATACTTCTTTATGGGACCTTGTTATATGGTTGTACTTCCTCATAAAAATAATTGAGAAAAATAATTTCTTAAGGGGGATGGACTATAGTGTAGCTAGGGGAATAATATGGGGTACCTAGGGAGGTACCCAAGGGGAATAATAGTAGAGATGTATTTTTTTACATGAAGGAATATTTTAGTAAACAAGACCTAGTGTGAACACAATAAATGTAAGAGGGTTTACTAGAAGGTTCCTCCCATAGAATGTTCTTAGATGGTCGGTAGTATTATATAAGGGGTGTAAAAAATGTAACGGGAATGATTGAGGAAGTATTGAATTTGAAGCATTTATTATTATAAGGTTTCCCCATAGAAGAGACAAGTGATCAAGAGAGAATCCCTTCCTTAAAGGAATCGATTGTATCATGTTTCCCTACCTTAAGGGTTTATATAGTAATGAAGTGTGGATTTTTCTATATTTTTCTTTAATTCATTGTGTAGCTAGGGGAACAATATGGGGTACCTAGGGAGGTACCTAAGTGGAATAATAGTAGAGATGTATTGTTATGTATGAAGGCCACTTTTAGTAAATAAGGCCTAGTCTGAACATAATAAATGTAAGATGTCTTACTAGAAGGCTCCACCTAATAAAAGGTTTCTCGTCTAGAATGTTCTTAGATGGTAGGTAGTATTCAATGAGGTGTGTAAACAATATAATGGGCATGATTGAAGAATTTTTTTATTTGGAGCATATCTTATTAAGAGGTCCCCCCCTCGAAGAGGTAAATGACCAGGAGTGGATCGCTTGCTTAAAGGGGTCAAGTGTATGGTGTTTCCCTACCTTAAGGGTTTCTATAGTAATAAAGTGTTGATTTTTCTATATTGTTCTTGGATTCATTTTGTGAGATTATATTTTCAGATCTTTGGTACTTAACAGTACCCTTGATGTAACGAACAATTATTTTTGTATCTTTCCAGTGAGTTGCGTTTGGATCCTACATAAAACAAGAAACCACATTAACAACAAAGGAAATATCAAGTCGATCATGAGTTAGATAAATAAGGATACCAACCAATTATCAATAAAGGGTGTGATTGACTTTGGGAGACTGAAATTATTTGGTTAGCTTAATCCTTGATTGAAAAGGGATATAACATTTCTTATAGTCATCCATATTAAAGTGGTTCAATAGATCCAATACATATTTATATTGAGAGAGGAACAAAGCATCAGATAGAAGTAAAAAGTGAAGATCAAGAAAGTAATGAAAAATACCAAGATCTTTGATATCAAAGGATTCAACAAGTTATCTCTTCAATCTAAGAAGTAGATCGATATTATTGTCAATTATGACCAAATCATCAACATATACAACAACAATCCATGTATCACCATTATCATGTAATACATAAACACTATGATCATATTCACAATGTTTGAATCTAATATTGATAAAGAAGCAGTCAATATTTACATACCAAGCCCTTGGAGCCTATTTCAAAATGTAAAGAGACTTCTAGAGTCGACAAACAAGAATGGAATTTGTCTCAAATCCAAGGGGTTGTTCCATAAATATTTCTTCAGATAAGTCACCATGAAGAAACGAACTTTAAACATTCATCTAGTGGATCTTCCATCCAAAGAGAGAAACAAGAGAAAGAATTAGTCATACATAATTCATATTTTCAATATGAGCAAAGGTCTCAGTGTAGTACATTCCTTCTTGTTGAGAAAAGCCTTTCATGACCAAAAAATATTTTCGATTCTCAACATCACCTTTACAGGTAAATTTGGTATTATAAACCCATCGACATTTCACAATGTTCTTCCCTTGATGTTGAGGAACTAAATCCCAAGCACGATTATTTAAAAGAGAATTCATCTCAGCTTGCATAGATTTCTCCCATTCAAGTTTTCCTTGCACATATGCATAAGAGACAGGTTCACAAGTCTCAAGAACATGAGTCATCAAAGAAACATTGGCCTACTACTTTTGACTTCGATTCCGACAGCCTGAAGAGATATCACCAAGATCGGATCAAGTAGCTTCAATTGTCTTAGTAACCCATTGGGGAAGACAAGGGGATGGTGATATGAAATTCACTTCATAAGGTAAATCGGGAAAAGTAACCATTTTAGTTGAGGAATATTGNGAGAAGCCAAGATATCATTGATTTAAAATCATCCACTTTTCAAGTTTTTTCCAAGGATGAACACATGATTTTTCATATTTATGTAGAAATTGGTGTACAATTTTCCCAAAATATTTATACATCTAAGTTTCTCTGACAAAATCGTTCAATTTCAAAAACCAAATCATCTGAATTGGAGCTCCAGAAGTGAAGATATCCTCGATTTAAAATCATCATTTTTTAAGGTTTTGTTTGTGATGGTCGCAAGACTGTAGAGTTCATAAATTTTGACAAGGTTCTTAGATTTTTTTCCAAATCATTGTCAGCGGATATAGGATTCTCAAATATTTTGTTTGGTATAGTATATGTGGTTCTTCCAATGGATATGTCATATGCTCCAACCTATGAAAAATTTTGCATGTTCTTAAAAACTCGCGATGATATACTCACTAAATCGCAGGAGATTATTAGTATTTATCCTTGCATTGCAGAAGAATATACTCAAGAAATAATTTCCTAGTATGATATATATTGTGATTGTGATTATTGGCACTTTCTTCTTGTATTTGATGAATATATTCCCCCTTATGTAGAGAACATACTGGAGAGAAATCAAGAGCCTTATCTGAATACTATTGTTTAGCTTTCTTCAATATTAGTGGATGATTTTTTGGAGGAATTTACATATTTGGATCCACATGAACATTCTAGATATTTTGAGTTCCATTATGAGTTGGTTATTGAGTTCTGATATCTTTAGCAAGGGGTTCAAATGAACACATAGACATGGGACCCAAGTTTACAGTGGAGCTTGGACTACTTCAACCTAGTGTCTAGCACTTCTATATGGGACCCTAGTTCTCTAGCCTCCTTCAACATTATGGTCCATACTTCTTTATGGGACCTTTTTATATGGTTGTACTTCCTCATAAAAATAATTGAGAAAAATAATTTCTTAAGGGGGATGGACTATAGTGTAGCTAGGGGAATAATATGGGGTACCTAGGGAGGTACCCAAGGGGAATAATAGTAGAGATGTATTTTTTTACATGAAGGAATATTTTAGTAAACAAGACCTAGTGTGAACACAATAAATGTAAGAGGGTTTACTAGAAGGTTCCTCCCATAGAATGTTCTTAGATGGTCGGTAGTATTATATAAGGGGTGTAAAAAATGTAACGGGAATGATTGAGGAAGTATTGAATTTGAAGCATTTATTATTATAAGGTTTCCCCATAGAAGAGACAAGTGATCAAGAGAGAATCCCTTCCTTAAAGGAATCGATTGTATCATGTTTCCCTACCTTAAGGGTTTATATAGTAATGAAGTGTGGATTTTTCTATATTTTTCTTTAATTCATTGTGTAGCTAGGGGAACAATATGGGGTACCTAGGGAGGTACCTAAGTGGAATAATAGTAGAGATGTATTGTTATGTATGAAGGCCACTTTTAGTAAATAAGGCCTAGTCTGAACATAATAAATGTAAGATGTCTTACTAGAAGGCTCCACCTAATAAAAGGTTTCTCGTCTAGAATGTTCTTAGATGGTAGGTAGTATTCAATGAGGTGTGTAAACAATATAATGGGCATGATTGAAGAATTTTTTTATTTGGAGCATATCTTATTAAGAGGTCCCCCCCTCGAAGAGGTAAATGACCAGGAGTGGATCGCTTGCTTAAAGGGGTCAAGTGTATGGTGTTTCCCTACCTTAAGGGTTTCTATAGTAATAAAGTGTTGATTTTTCTATATTGTTCTTGGATTCATTTTGTGAGATTATATTTTCAGATCTTTGGTACTTAACAGTACCCTTGATGTAACGAACAATTATTTTTGTATCTTTCCAGTGAGTTGCGTTTGGATCCTACATAAAACAAGAAACCACATTAACAACAAAGGAAATATCAAGTCGATCATGAGTTAGATAAATAAGGATACCAACCAATTATCAATAAAGGGTGTGATTGACTTTGGGAGACTGAAATTATTTGGTTAGCTTAATCCTTGATTGAAAAGGGATATAACATTTCTTATAGTCATCCATATTAAAGTGGTTCAATAGATCCAATACATATTTATATTGAGAGAGGAACAAAGCATCAGATAGAAGTAAAAAGTGAAGATCAAGAAAGTAATGAAAAATACCAAGATCTTTGATATCAAAGGATTCAACAAGTTATCTCTTCAATCTAAGAAGTAGATCGATATTATTGTCAATTATGACCAAATCATCAACATATACAACAACAATCCATGTATCACCATTATCATGTAATACATAAACACTATGATCATATTCACAATGTTTGAATCTAATATTGATAAAGAAGCAGTCAATATTTACATACCAAGCCCTTGGAGCCTATTTCAAAATGTAAAGAGACTTCTAGAGTCGACAAACAAGAATGGAATTTGTCTCAAATCCAAGGGGTTGTTCCATAAATATTTCTTCAGATAAGTCACCATGAAGAAACGAACTTTAAACATTCATCTAGTGGATCTTCCATCCAAAGAGAGAAACAAGAGAAAGAATTAGTCATACATAATTCATATTTTCAATATGAGCAAAGGTCTCAGTGTAGTACATTCCTTCTTGTTGAGAAAAGCCTTTCATGACCAAAAAATATTTTCGATTCTCAACATCACCTTTACAGGTAAATTTGGTATTATAAACCCATCGACATTTCACAATGTTCTTCCCTTGATGTTGAGGAACTAAATCCCAAGCACGATTATTTAAAAGAGAATTCATCTCAGCTTGCATAGATTTCTCCCATTCAAGTTTTCCTTGCACATATGCATAAGAGACAGGTTCACAAGTCTCAAGAACATGAGTCATCAAAGAAACATTGGCCTACTACTTTTGACTTCGATTCCGACAGCCTGAAGAGATATCACCAAGATCGGATCAAGTAGCTTCAATTGTCTTAGTAACCCATTGGGGAAGACAAGGGGATGGTGATATGAAATTCACTTCATAAGGTAAATCGGGAAAAGTAACCATTTTAGTTGAGGAATATTGATAATTAGTCGGTCTAGAAAAAGAGATCGACTATCTATTCAACTCAGGAATAGAGTTTGATTGTTCGATCAAAACATTGAAAAAAGGAACAGGTGATCCATTATCTACAATAATGTCAAAATGATCATATTGTAAGAGACCAGAAGATGCATTCAACAACTTAATTTCTGAAGACTTTTAAAAAATCATGTTTCTACTGATAATGATTTTGTGTTTGACAAGGTCAAATAGTTGATATGATTTGGATTCTTTGGATTATCCCATCATGATTCAATCATGAATCTTTGCATCTAATTTATTCATGTATTCATCTGAAATATGGTCCTAAGCAATACATCTGAATATTTTGAGTTGGTCAACTGAGGGCTTCTTACCACACCATCTCTCGAATGGAGTCACAAAAATGATATCTCTAGTGGAAACATGATTAGGAGATAGTTGGCATAGTAGACAACGTCAGCCTAAAACTTAGCCGGTAGGTCTTTGTCCTACAAAAGGAATTGAGCCATCTCAACCAAAGTCTGATTTTTTCTCTTTTCTACATTTTTCTATTGAGGATTATGAGGAACATATCTCTGCCAAGAGATACCTGATTTATTAATATATCCTACAAATGGTCTATTTAAATATTATCTACCATTATCATATCTCAAACACTTGATAGGTCATCCACGTTTCTTTTCATTCAATGCCATAAAATCCTTGAATTTTTCAAATACATGACTCTTCTTCTTCAAGAAATAGATCCAAGTAAACCTAGAGAGTGTCGGATTACTGAGAGAGGGGGTGAATCAGTAATAGAGAAATCTAATCATTTTTAACCATATAATGCAAGTGTTATATCAATGTATCATTATAATCCAATATTTGCAGAGTAAATAAACAATGAAAAAATGAACAATCACACACATACACAGTACACCAGTGTTTTTACGTGGAAACCCAAAGCGGGAGAAAACTACAGAATGATTTTTCTTATATGTCTTGAAGAATTACATTCATTGGAAGCACAAACTTCCTTTGTTTTCCATCTGCAACTGGAAGGAGGCTCCAAACCCTAGTTTCTCAGGATACAACCTAAGGGAAGATCCAACTCCCATTCTCTGGCTACAACCAGAAGGAGGATACAACCCCCTATGTTCTCTAGTTACAACCGGAAGGTGGCTACAACCACCTATCCTTTCCCCGTCCAACCACCCTGGTGTATAAGTAGAATGACGTAACCACTGTCACACTATCATTGTGAGATATACTAATGTAAACCTGTACCAATGAACCTACACCAAACAACTTGTACCAATCACTTGAACCATGTATCAACCATGCATCAACTTGTACCTCAACCTGTAATCAAATTGTACCATAAACAAGTGCATCAACCATGCACCAAATTGTACCTCAACCTACAAACCTTCCTCAACTTTAACAACAAGAGACCGACATTTTCATCAAACTTTACTTTAGTCTCACATGACTATTTTTGGATTAGTCAACAACCCTAACTTGAAATAATCATAACTATATAACTTTAATGAATAAAGATATGAAAATAGTATACAATTTTATTCAGTGTGTTTTATGCAATTCCTCTAGGTGTCACTACTTGGAACCTCTCACAAAAGGAGTTATAGCAACAATGGCATACCTTGTTGAATTTTGGCTTATTCTAGAGAGAGAACTTGTAGAGTGTGCCCCACACAGAATATTTGTTGTATGGATATGAAAAGTTTACATAGAATACTACATATTGTATTCTAACCAACATTTTTTTTCTTACTGAATTTGGATCTGTTATGAAGAAGTTACGACATTTTTACCCGAAACACTTGTTTTAGACTAGTTTCAGAACTAGCCACAAACCCTATTTTCCACGGAGTGTAACTCCAAAAATACAATGACCCACAAGTTGAAATTTGTACCACAACTAATTGGATATGTTTCCTCAATGGAATCCCAATTTCATGATCTGAATCATTCTAGAAAAAACGTTATTGCAAAAATGGTGAGATGACCTGTAAATAACATACCTTAGAAAGCATCATAAAAAGAATTTATCCTCCCTTGAATTTCAGCCTTCTTTACTTCACCTTTCCTCTAAAATTCGGATTAGATATCCTTTGGTTACGTTAGTCACCTTTAGATATTCAATATGCTCAAGTGTAATTAAAATGAGAGATCCTTGCCTCTTATTTATACTTTCATGTAGCTTCCTCAAGGGGTTACCTTTTAACCATCTTAACCCANCATCTAGTGGATCTTCCATCCAAAGAGAGAAACAAGAGAAAGAATTAGTCATACATAATTCATATTTTCAATATGATCAAAGGTCTCAGTGTAGTAGATTCCTTCTTGTTGAGAAAAGCCTTTCATGACCAAAAAATATTTTCGATTCTCAACATCACCTTTACAGGAAAATTTGGTATTATAAACCCATCGACATTTCACAATGTTCTTCCCTTGATGTTGAGGAACTAAATCCCAAGCACGATTATTTAAAAGAGAATTCATCTCAGCTTTCATAGATTTCTCCCATTCAAGTTTTCCTTGCACATATGCATAAGAGACAGGTTCACAAGTCTCAAGAACATGAGTCATCAAAGAAACATCGGCCTACTACTTTTGACTTCAATTCCGACAGCCTGAAGAGATATCACCAAGATCGTATCAAGTAGCTTCAATTGTCTTAGTAACCCATTGGGGAAGACAAGGGGATGGTGATATGAAATTCACTTCATAAGGTAAATCGGGAAAAGTAACCATTTTAGTTGAGGAATATTGATAATTAGTCGGTCTAGAAAAAGAGATCGACTATCTATTCAACTCAGGAATAGAGTTTGATTGTTCGATCAAAACATTGAAAAAAGGAACAGGTGATCCATTATCTACAATAATGTCAAAATGATCATATTGTAAGAGACCAGAAGATGCATTCAACAACTTAATTTCTGAAGACTTTTAAAAAATCATGTTTCTACTGATAATGATTTTGTGTTTGACAAGGTCAAATAGTTGATATGATTTGGATTCTTTGGATTATCCCATCATGATTCAATCATGAATCTTTGCATCTAATTTATTCATGTATTCATCTGAAATATGGTCCTAAGCAATACATCTGAATATTTTGAGTTGGTCAACTGAGGGCTTCTTACCACACCATCTCTCGAATGGAGTCACAAAAATGATATCTCTAGTGGAAACATGATTAGGAGATAGTTGGCATAGTAGACAACGTCAGCCTAAAACTTAGCCGGTAGGTCTTTGTCCTACAAAAGGAATTGAGCCATCTCAACCAAAGTCTGATTTTTTCTCTTTTCTACATTTTTCTATTGAGGATTATGAGGAACATATCTCTGCCAAGAGATACCTGATTTATTAATATATCCTACAAATGGTCTATTTAAATATTATCTACCATTATCATATCTCAAACACTTGATAGGTCATCCACGTTTCTTTTCATTCAATGCCATAAAATCCTTGAATTTTTCAAATACATGACTCTTCTTCTTCAAGAAATAGATCCAAGTAAACCTAGAGAGTGTCGGATTACTGAGAGAGGGGGTGAATCAGTAATAGAGAAATCTAATCATTTTTAACCATATAATGCAAGTGTTATATCAATGTATCATTATAATCCAATATTTGCAGAGTAAATAAACAATGAAAAAATGAACAATCACACACATACACAGTACACCAGTGTTTTTACGTGGAAACCCAAAGCGGGAGAAAACTACAGAATGATTTTTCTTATATGTCTTGAAGAATTACATTCATTGGAAGCACAAACTTCCTTTGTTTTCCATCTGCAACTGGAAGGAGGCTCCAAACCCTAGTTTCTCAGGATACAACCTAAGGGAAGATCCAACTCCCATTCTCTGGCTACAACCAGAAGGAGGATACAACCCCCTATGTTCTCTAGTTACAACCGGAAGGTGGCTACAACCACCTATCCTTTCCCCGTCCAACCACCCTGGTGTATAAGTAGAATGACGTAACCACTGTCACACTATCATTGTGAGATATACTAATGTAAACCTGTACCAATGAACCTACACCAAACAACTTGTACCAATCACTTGAACCATGTATCAACCATGCATCAACTTGTACCTCAACCTGTAATCAAATTGTACCATAAACAAGTGCATCAACCATGCACCAAATTGTACCTCAACCTACAAACCTTCCTCAACTTTAACAACAAGAGACCGACATTTTCATCAAACTTTACTTTAGTCTCACATGACTATTTTTGGATTAGTCAACAACCCTAACTTGAAATAATCATAACTATATAACTTTAATGAATAAAGATATGAAAATAGTATACAATTTTATTCAGTGTGTTTTATGCAATTCCTCTAGGTGTCACTACTTGGAACCTCTCACAAAAGGAGTTATAGCAACAATGGCATACCTTGTTGAATTTTGGCTTATTCTAGAGAGAGAACTTGTAGAGTGTGCCCCACACAGAATATTTGTTGTATGGATATGAAAAGTTTACATAGAATACTACATATTGTATTCTAACCAACATTTTTTTTCTTACTGAATTTGGATCTGTTATGAAGAAGTTACGACATTTTTACCCGAAACACTTGTTTTAGACTAGTTTCAGAACTAGCCACAAACCCTATTTTCCACGGAGTGTAACTCCAAAAATACAATGACCCACAAGTTGAAATTTGTACCACAACTAATTGGATATGTTTCCTCAATGGAATCCCAATTTCATGATCTGAATCATTCTAGAAAAAACGTTATTGCAAAAATGGTGAGATGACCTGTAAATAACATACCTTAGAAAGCATCATAAAAAGAATTTATCCTCCCTTGAATTTCAGCCTTCTTTACTTCACCTTTCCTCTAAAATTCGGATTAGATATCCTTTGGTTACGTTAGTCACCTTTAGATATTCAATATGCTCAAGTGTAATTAAAATGAGAGATCCTTGCCTCTTATTTATACTTTCATGTAGCTTCCTCAAGGGGTTACCTTTTAACCATCTTAACCCANGTTGACATCAATGACAACCAACCCAATTAATCAACAATATCCCCCTTTGGCATTGATGGAAACACTCTAATGCAATACTAAAATCATATCACTCATGCTCCCCCTGGAACCATGCCTGTATCTATGTGACCAATGCTCCTCCTAGAACCATGCCTATATCCTCTGCATATGATAAATATCTCCCCCTTTGTCATCAATGGAAAATGTATCTTTCCATTCGAGTCTTCTCCCCCTAACTGACTCGTCTGATCTCCCAACCTGAACTTTACTCTTTATTGTACTTCCTCGTGTACATCTAAGACATATGAGATAAGCATTCAAAAGCATTCATTTTGGAGTAGAAATAACTACGAGTCTCTGGAGAAGATACTCAAAGGCTTCCCATGGAAGTGGTTTTGTAAATATGTCTACCACTTGTTCTTTTGTGCCCACATATTCAACTCTGATGTTCTTTTTTGCAAAATGTTTTCGTAGAAAGTGATACTTGATTGGAATGTGCTTCATCTTGGATTCCATCACCAGGTTCTTTGAGATACTGATGGTGCTTGTATTATCATAATAGATTGGAATGGGCTCATCATACTCAACCTGTATATCTATCAGAGTTTGTTTCATCCATAGAACCTGTATACAACATGTCGTTGCTGCAATATACTCTACCTCAGTTGTAGCTAAAGATATCGACGATTGTTTCTTGCTTATTCATGATACTAAACACTCACCCAAGTAGAATGTTTCTCCATTGGTGCTTCGTCAATCATCAATGCAACCTGCCCAATCTGCATATATTTAGGAAATAAGTGATAGATCCTTTCCTTTTGGATACCATAATCCAAACTCTTTTGTTCCTTTGAGATATATGAAAATCCTCTTCACTTCTTATATATGTGATCCCTTTGGTGCTACTTGAAATCATGCCACATGTCCAACTGCATGCATTACATCTGGTCTGGATGTTGTCACATATAGTAGGCTACCAATCAGTGACCTATATTTCCTCAGATCTGTAGACTTTGAATCATCATCTTTGCTCAACTTGCAACAGGTTTGCATGGGAGTGATAACTGGTTTGCAATCTTCCATTCTTAAGCCTCTTTAGAATTTCTCTTATATACTTGGTTTGAGAAATAAAAATTCCTTGGTTTCTTTGATGTATCTGAAGACCCAGAAAGAAGGATATTTCTCCAAGTAATGGCATTTCAAATTCGTTTTGCATGTCCTTTGCAAATTTCTGGTTTAACTTGTCATCAATACTTCCAAAAATAATATCATCAACATAAAATTCAATTAATAAAATACTATATTGAGTTAGCTTGATGTAGGGGTTGTTGTTTTCACTTCCTTTTTTGAACTCTGTCTGCTGTAGATATTTATACAATCTAGAGTACCATGCTCTAAGAGCATGTTTTAGACCATACAAGGTCTTCTTTAACTTACACACATAATTTGTGTTCTCTGACAATTGGAATCCTTCTGGTTGTTCAATGTAGACTTCTTCTTCAAGTTCCCCATTCAAAAAAGCTAATTTTACATCCATCTGATTAAATTTAATATTTTTGGAGCATGCATAAGATAAAAGCAATCGGATTACTTCCATTCTAGCAACTGGGGAAAATGTCTCTTCAAAGTTGATTCCTTCAACCTGTGCATATCCTTTACATACCAATCTAGCTTTGTTCCTNGTATTCTAATTGATATCTATTTTGGTCATAACGCAGATGACTCGTGGTGCATAGCAAAAATGTGAAGGGGGCAGAAAACTTTCAACACTTCTTAGTTTTTATCGTAGGTTAATTTGTGGATTTTTGTCAAAAATTTGGTTTTTAAGGAATCTGTGGTCTATCGGGTTCCTTTGGTGAAAAAGTTAAAAATCATGGTGTGGAGGTAGCTCTTATGTTGAGAGCAAGTTTAATTTTATTTTAGTTTTAAAATTTTGGCAAAAATTTTAACTTTTTAGCTCTCGGGCTTTAATAACAAGGCCTTATTTAGTTATTTTAAATTTATGCCAAAATTTTTGGGCCCGAAGGCCAATATTCAATCCTCGATCCATGCATTTGCATCAATAACAACACAAGATCAAACAGAAACAACATACAAGTTATCACCCAAGCACCAGCGCCAAACACAAGTGGTAGCCTTGGGCTCACATTGTCGAATATACAATGCAAATGCTCGCATATATAAACATTTATAAATGCTCTCTCCTCGTGCATGTGGGATAATGCCCATGGAGTAAGAAAAAAATAATAATAATATATATATATATATATATATATATATATATATATATATATATATATATATATAGATATATAGATATATATATATATATATAACGCAGCGCCAGGTGCCAAGGTGACCGCGCAATTATCCAAAGGATGTATTAGGTGCCTAAGGAAACATGTAGGTGTCAAAGGAATTGCACAGGTGTGACCAAATAGTTGAGGGAGATAGCTCGCAGGTGTCTAATATCATTGGTTTGTTGCCAACAAATGTTTTACACTTGCCACCAGATGCTCAAAGATTAGATTTAACCAACATACTGAGGTGTTAAAACAATGAGTTTTAGATGAATAAGATAGTAGAAATGCACCCACTCAAAGTTCAATCACTTACTATCATTCAATATGCAGGTTTTATGTCAAACAGAGAGATGATCATATTGAAATCAGGTAGGCTGATGGTAACTATGGTAGTGTCGGTGATTGGAATAATGTACAGAGTCCAAGTATTAGGCATTGGAATATATATAATTACAGTTACCATTCAAATACCATCTGAGCATCCAACACCTGTCATCAACACGCAACACATTACGAGTCAAGCTACACAAAGCTAAATCAGAAGCCACGAGGGTCCCAACATGTGAAATATGCATCGAGAGCATCGTTGAGTGCTTGATAATGCAGGTAGCTATTTTTACATGTATGTTGGTCGATGTGGGATTTTCCTCACTACGCAAAGAACTCAGTCCAACATCAAGAATCCAAACTTCTGGATATCAATATAGTTTCTTGAGGAATATTTTAAATTGAAAATTACATTTGTTGTTGCAACTATTCTGGAGGATATTGGAATGCCTTCACTTTCCCCAACAATGTCAAAGGAAACGTTCATGAGGAGGCATCACATTCAGTTTTGAAGGAAACCGCACATTTGTTTGGTCTGTCTCTCAGTAGATATGACTCCTTTATGTAATCCCTAGAGATATTCGGAGCATTCACTATTGCAATATTTTAGGGAACATATCTGGGCATTCAAATTACGGTTGAGCATTTACAGGTGCAAAGCTAGCAAGTAAAATATCATCTCTAGAATATGTGGCAGAAAATCAATTTTCCAGATTTCAAGGTGGTAGTTGGGGCACAAATGGCAGTCGAAAGATATCCAAATTTACAAGTGGCAGATGACGGTTTCAAGCATTTCCAGTCTAAGAAGAATTTACTCCAACAAATCTCCAGCAATCTGAGTTTTAACGACTTTATTTTTGGTATCCTTTGTTTTGATTCTGTTAGAATTTATTGGCCAGCGAATAAATGAGTAGAGGGATTGTTTCATTATAAAAAGGCAGTGTTGTTGTAATAAGGGGGGTTCGACCTGGAAGGAAATGGTTGTTTTTTTTTGGACTATGGGTCTTGCCATTCTAGAAAGTTTTTTCTTTAATCTTGAAATGATCGATCAGTAATAGGCAAGTTGTTGACAAGATTCTTGTGTTGAGGTGTTGGTGGCATTTCCTTTTCTCTGTTAAGTGTTTTTCCAGTTATCATTTCATTTGTTTTCAAATTCTTATTGTCAAAGGAGAAAGTATAAAGCATAATTTATTGGAGAAATACTCTGCATCTGTTCTTTTATAATCTTTATGTTTCTCTTCTAAAAACTCATTTTAGGAATTCTTAAATGCTCCTTTGCTTGGATTTTTTCTCCCCTATTTATTCCTCATTCGACACCATTAAAACTCAATTCAATCCAACATTTCCACTACCTTGCCCTGTGTAGGATATTTTTCTAGATCTAAGAGTGAGTAATATATTTAAGCGCAGACCCCATTTTCCCAATGGTCCTCCTTGTTGTCCCAACCCAACCATTTAAAAACCAAAAACCATGATCCCTCATAACTAGCCTAATATCCTATTCCAAACCAAGTTGAAACACACAGAGAGAGCCCTCTCTGAGTCTTGGAGGGATAGATCCAATATTCCAAGCAATTGAAACAGTTACCTCCGTCAATTTCTTCTTCAGCCAAGAAATTACAGAGTGATAACACATGGCCTTATTCCAAAATTCATCCTTGTTGGCCTCTTCAAAACAGGTTGGCTCAATCGTAGATCAGAGTGCTAGGTGCATTTGTTCTGGTGAACGAATTCTTCTTCTAGTCTCAACTCCTTCATCTTTGTTTCCAATAATTTGATCTGAAGGATGATTCTTCTGTACTCGTCTTCTAGGTGTCTTTGGAGGCACTTGTTGAACTTGTTCTTCTTCTTCTGCCAGATCCTCTTCATCTTCCCCTTCTACTTCTTTTTCATCTTTTGCTTCTTCTTCGTAAAGTTGTTCCATTGATTTATTTTCTTCTTCCTTTAATTCTTGTCTACATGTTTCATCAATTTATATGTTTATGCTTTCCACAAATTTGTATCTCAGGTTGTCACACTTGTATGCTTTCCTTGTACTTGAGTAACCAACAAGTACTCCTTTGTCCACACGAGAGTCAAACTTTTCCATTCTGCTATCTTCTCTTTCAATGTAGCATTTTCTTCCAAAAACTCTGAAGTGCTTCAAATTTGTTGGTATTCCTTTCCATATTTGTTATTGGATAAATCCATAAGTGCGGACACAAACCGATCTCCCTAGATCCACCTGGATCTAGAACAAATCAAGATAGAATAATACGCTTTCCCTAGATTTCAACTATTGAATTAAAAGGCAAGAACCACAGGCATACCTTATGATCGCTTCCTTTGGTCTTTGTTGTTCTTGCTTCACTCCAATGCTCTCGTATAGTCAATACCACAACAATACAAACCAATCGAATTGAAGACAACTCAACATATTCAACAGTCAATCTAAGTATATGATCAAGGAGTTATACAATAAAGTGGAATCAACTTTATGGGAAAGAGACATATTATTGTATCATATTGATGGAAAGTAAAGATTACAACCTGAGCCTTGATGTTGCAAACTTCCTTTCGATGGCCCTTGGTTCCGACACACACACTTTCTCACTTGTATGAAGAAGATCAACCACCTTTGATAAACTTGCTAGAGTTCTTAGCTGTTGTAGCATCAGTCCTTCACACAATCCTTTACTAATTCTTCAATGAATCTCTTGCTTTTTTGATTCTAACCTTTTCCATGAGAATCCCCTCAATATATAGGAGAGAATGAATTAGTTACTTAGATAAGAATGATCCCAAAATATCAGGAAATCCAGTACTTAGATAACCATTTGAATGCCATCTCATCCTTCTAGAATATTCCCTTCTAGATGCTTCGAGAATTCATCTTTTTCTCTTCTTTAGAAATAGTTCGCACTCTAGAAGTTAGACACAGTGTGAACTTCTCGCACCCTGGCTTAAGGCAACATGCGAGAATCATGCATTCTCGCGGGCAAATGTATTAGCAACCTGCGAACCTTCCTTAAAAATGTGATTTCTGGAAAGAGATGAAGGTAACTTTTCTCAGGAGAAAGTTCTAATGAAGAGCCTCAGTACACCATTATCAATACATCATGATGATGACCAAAATCATGGGTAAAAAAATGCCCCCCAAAGTCTGATATTGGAACCAGTGACATTCGATAGACTTTGTAAGTTGCATGTGTGTGTCAAGAACCAGGAGCACATCTAATCGGAAACCTGCAAACAATCAAGCATCTGCAGAATATCATATATACCAATTCTGAGGTAGGCATTCCCATACTCAGATCATAGAGTGATGACATTATAGACATGGGTCATGGCCACCAATCATACACTGTGGATCCATGCCATCAAAATATAGCATAGCCACCGGAATACACTGTGGATCTATGCAATAAATTTCCAATCAAGACGCCATAGCCATGAAACATACACAGTGGATCTATGTGTCACAATTTATACATACTCCATCGCAACTTGGATTTCAAAGATAATATCCAGGGTCTTCAATCTCATCGCCCAAAGTATGAATCTAACCATGTGATTACAGGTGCTGAAGTCAAACATGGTAGAAACCACTTGATTACCGGTCATTGATGAAACCATTAACAAGTGCGAGGGAAATCACCATTGATGTCAATGAATCCCAAGGTACGATAGTACAATCCATCGGTTGTGAATAAATGAGTTGATGTCGAACATTCAATGGAATATTTCGATCAGGGGTCAATGAGGTAAACCCACTGTCGAAAGTGAGGAAACTTGCCATTGAGGCATGCAAGTTCCAAGGTACTAAATAATTTCTAAGTCTTGATTCCAGATAATGAGCTGAGGTNCTTTATGGGAAAGAGACATATTATTGTATCATATTGATGGAAAGTAAAGATTACAACCTGAGCCTTGATGTTGCAAACTTCCTTTCGATGGCCCTTGGTTCCGACACACACACTTGCTCACTTGTATGAAGAAGATCAACCACCTTTGATAAACTTGCTAGAGTTCTTAGCTGTTGTAGCATCAGTCCTTCACACAATTCTTTACTAATTCTTCAATGAATCTCTTGCTTGTTTGATTCTAACCTTTTCCATGAGAATCCCCTCAATATATAGGAGAGAATGAATTAGTTACTTGGATAAGAATGATCCCAAAATATCAGGAAATCAAGTACTTAGATAACCATTCGAATGCCATCTCATCCTTCTAGAAGATTCCCTTCTAGAAGCTTCGAGAATTCATCTTTTTCTCTTCTTTAGAAATAGTTCGTACTCTAGAAGTTAGACACAGTGTGAACTTCTCGCACCCTGGCTTAAGGCAGCCTGCGAGAATCATGCATTCTCGCAGGTAAATGTATTAGCAACCTGCGAACCTTCCTTAAAAATGTGATTTCTGGAAAGAGATGAAGGTAACTTTTCTCAAGAGAAAGTTCTAATGAAGAGCCTGAGTACACCATTATCAATACATCATGATGATGACCAAAATCATGGGTAACAGAATGCCCCCCAAAGTCTGATATTGGAACCAGTGACAGTCGATAGACTTTGTAAGTTGCATGTGTGTGTCAAGAACTAGGAGCACATCTAATCGGAAACCTGCGAACAATCAAGCATCTGCAGAATATCATATATACCAATTCTGAGGTAGGCATTCCCATACTCAGATCATAGAGTGATGACATTATAGACATGGGTCATGGCCACCAATCATACACTGTGGATCCATGCCATCAAAATATAGCATAGCCACCGGAATACACTGTGGATCTATGCAATAAATTTCCAATCAAGACGCCATAGCCATGAAACATACACAGTGGATCTATGTGTCACAATTTATACATACTCCATCGCAACTTGGATTTCAAAGATAATATCCAGGGTCTTCAATCTCATCGCCCAAAGTATGAATCTAACCATGTGATTACAGGTGCTGAAGTCAAACATGGTAGAAACCACTTGATTACCGGTCATTGATGAAACCATTAACAAGTGCGAGGGAAATCACCATTGATGTCAATGAATCCCAAGGTACGATAGTACAATCCATCGGTTGTGAATAAATGAGTTGATGTCGAACATTCAATGGAATATTTCGATCAGGGGTCAATGAGGTAAACCCACTGTCGAAAGTGAGGAAACTTGCCATTGAGGCATGCAAGTTCCAAGGTACTAAATAATTTCTAAGTCTTGATTCCAGATAATGAGCTGAGGTCGACGGAAAAAAACTCGTCATAGGAGGGCCTTGATGTATCTCCCATCAATGACACGAAATGAGTAACAGAGTTTGAAGGTGAAACAGAGAATTTTGTAAATTGAACTGGACACAGGGAAGGCCGACACAGAGAGAATGGATAACTGCATATGTCTGACTCAATATAGGTTTCAGATGGACTTCTCTTGAACATATGAACGACATGACCAATTATTTGGCAGCATTGGCTCAAAGATGACACAGGGAATGACCTTGTAGAAAATCGAATGAGAGACAAATGGATTTCCCAAACCGGCTTCAAATGATGAATAGGGGGTGTCATGTTCAAGAGTGACACTTACT
>JZKD02S1701997.1:0-10842 GCA_000966675.3 Picea glauca | reverse complement strand
TTTAAGATAGATCACTTCATAACTGCAATTCATACCTACAAAAGAAAACATTCGTCGAATTCAAAATTTAAAAATTTACAATAAAATATATCTACAAATTTAAAATAAAATGTAGACATGTACCATTTTAGATAAATAAAACAAGTTGTGATTAAAACAAAATTGGCATACATGCCAAAAGAGTTAAGTCTCATCCTCCAACATACTCCTTTCCACCAAATATAATGTAAACATATTTTCCACCAAATATAATGTAAACATCAGTAATAATAAAAAACAATTAAAAAAAAAACACATATTAGCATCTATATACTTTAACTGAATATTAAATAAACAATAAAAAATAATAACATACCCAACCAGAGTTCCACAAATTTTAGATTATCGCTCTCTTTTTATTACACTTTTTTGGCACTTTTTTTAAACCAAACTTCCATCACAAAGTTCCAAAACTTCCAAAATAGTTACTCTCCATATTAAGCATACATGATCTAAACAATGTAAAATCTTACAAATTTTTAAAGAGAAAATGTGTGTTCTTGGTAACCAATTTTTGTGTTCAGAGTTAGATAACACCCTGAAAATAAATATAGTTGTGTATGCAGAAAGTTCACAAATCTCCATATTAATTAATTCTTCCAATAAAATACTTATATCCTTGTGGATAAAGTCCCAGATCCTTCAAGTGAAATTCTCATGCCAGGTGACCTTATTTATTCAGCAGTAAAATACTAATCTCCTCGGCAGTAAAATACTTCTCTCCTCTTCTGCAGTGGAATAGATGTTCTCATATAATCAAATGCCCTCAAATGCCCTTTCAAATTAAAGGACTCATAAATCTCCATATTAAGCCATTCTTCCAAGAAATTACTTATATTTATGCAAGTTCACAAATCTCCATTTTAAAAACCATTCTTCCAGAAAATACATATCTCTTGTTTCTGCGGTGGAATAGATTTTATCATATAATCTTTCATGTACATGAACAAAACACAAATCTGCACATATATTAAGTCAATCTTCAAAAACCATTTAAATCATTCATCTTTGGGATGTATTCGTATTACATATAATCAAATTCTTTTTGAAATATGCCTTCGTCATAATCTAAATATAAGTGAGATCATGTGCATACATAGATTATTTGTAAATCTACTTGAATGTTGGTTTTTTTGGTTAGTAACCATTTTAGTTAAGAGTTTGACAATACCCTCGAAAGAAGGAATTCACTTCGCTGTATGCAGAAAACACAAATGTCCATACTATGTCATTCTTGGAAAAGAAGGCAAGGAATGCAATCGAAGAAAATTTAAAAACTCCCTGTTGGGCCTGTGATATGACTAATTTCATGACATTAATTAGATATTTTTTGTCGAATATGTATATGCGTTTTTCTTGTTTTGAAGACCTTTTGTGTCAAATCGCTATGATCCACACCATGTATGCATAATTCATGTTTTGCGATGATTTTGAGTTTAAATCAATATGTTTTTATGATCCCAAGAAACTAATTCATGTTTTGAATGTCACGGGGCAAAATCGTAGCTTGTTTTTTCTTCCGGCACTCAGTCTAGTACTCCATCCGACACTCAGTCCGGTACTCCATCTGGTACTCTGACCGACACTCCATCCTGCACAAAAACGATGGGTGATTTGGTGGTTATGGTATTTGATTCTAGTGATGGGCGAATCAGAGACATGGGTTTTTCTCGTGCTCGTGGCCTTCAGCTATTGAACTCTTGACAACTCGATTTGGGTTGTTATGTTGGGAGATTATTGTCTCACCTCATTTCTAGAAGCCATCGACAGTTAGGGCATCTTAAATGCAATTTTCTGGTTTTAGAGAGGGTCGACCCTTCCAGTGGTCGACCTCTCAGCTTGTAAAACTTATAAATACCACCTCAATGGTCAGAAAATAGAAAAGAAGTCATGTGTTAGAGAGAAAAGACAATTTCACTGTGTTTTACTATTTTCATTTTGCTAAGACTATGTAAAGACTGGGCTTTTAGATTTAATGGTAAATTTGTGTTGTTGAAGCTCGTGGTTCACCTCTGAAGAGTAACCACGAATTTCTGGGGGGACCACCAGTAGTCTGGGTAACTATCTAATGAATTTTCTTTTGAATTGAATAGTGTAGTTGTCTTTTCATTTATTGTTTTGTACATGAATTGTCATTTTGCTTCTTTGTTGTATAAATTGTTGTTTATGATTTAATTGGTTTAATTTAGTTTTGCAGGTTATTATGAAGGATCTTGTTAATATGCAATGACTTTCTAGTTAGTAGAAGCAAACTTTAAAGCTTAGATACTAACCCCATGTGTGATTAGATGATATATTATACTTTCTTTAGGTTGAAACAGAGTTTAAAATAAAGTTTAAAACAAAGTTTTTAATTCATGATTTCTTTGACAGGGTTTCGGTGGATGGATAGTCATTAACCTTTAGTTTTCAATTCCAGTTTTTCTATCCAGTTTCTACTTATATTTTCTTATTTAATTTTCTATTTAGTTTACTCATTTGCTTACTTTTCATAAGCTGAAATAGTGTTTAATTTATGTTTATGAGTATATTCTCTTTTTGCAAATTGAATTGTCAAAATAGGACTAGTTTAGTTTACTTCATGCAATTTATTTCTTCACTCTAGGTTGCAATTTCAATTCAAAGTTTATTATTGAATTTAGATTTCAGTTATGAATCTTAGTATGAATTTGCTTAATTAATATAGAGTGTAATTGAATTTACTAGAAAAGTATCTTTATATTGATGATGATTAATGTATGATTGAATAATCACACGGATATGCAGGATAATTGATGTTGTTTCCATAATGGCTAAGTTCTCATTGGATTGTCTAATTCACACTTTCCACTTTGTTATTGAAGTCAATATCAAATTTATCCCTCTTGAATTATCGTTCATTGTTAAGTGCCATCGTGATATTATAAGACACCAGAGACATTCACTTAACCATCAACACTACATTTGAGTTTTCTTGATTTCATAGATTAGAAGATAGTTTTCTTGTTGTTGTAGGATAAATAGTCTTCTTGCTTTGGTAGATTAAAGGATAGTTTTCTTATCATATGTTAAAGATTAGTTGTTAATTGCTTTTATCATCATAATGCTTTCAATTCAGTAGATTTCCTTTTGTAAATTAGAAATAGTTGTAAAGTTTAAATTAAGAATAGAGTTCACTTGTTTCTTAGCTTAATTAGTTACTTATTGATTAGTTTACTTGTTGTATAAGTTATCCTAGGTTAGTTAGTTGTTTAATTTCTTTAATAGGTTAGTTGATTTCTTGTCTATTTTTCTTTGATAGGGTAGTTGCTTGTTCATTTTCTCTCTTTGATAGGTTAGTTGCTTATTGAATTTGAGTAGGTTAATTAAAGTAGTTTGTTGTCGCTATTGCTTATTAGGTAGATAGTTTGATTTTTCTTATTGTTATGATTGAACTAGTTTTATTTAAGTAGGGTTTTCATTTTCTTTCTTAGAACTATCCGTCGATCCTTCGTTCAAAGGTTACTTAGAGTACATAGTTTGAGTTTCTTAGTAGGGTTTGATCATTAGTAGTGTTTTCTTGAATAGATTAGCTCTTATATATCCACTTCCTTAGTTAGACTATACTACCTCCAGTCATTCTACTTCTACAACTCTAAGTTTACTTACCCCAGGTTAATAATTTAATTGAGGGTTTTTAGNTTTAAGATAGATCACTTCATAACTGCAATTCATACCTACAAAAGAAAACATTCGTCGAATTCAAAATTTAAAAATTTACAATAAAATATATCTACAAATTTAAAATAAAATGTAGACATGTACCATTTTAGATAAATAAAACAAGTTGTGATTAAAACAAAATTGGCATACATGCCAAAAGAGTTAAGTCTCATCCTCCAACATACTCCTTTCCACCAAATATAATGTAAACATATTTTCCACCAAATATAATGTAAACATCAGTAATAATAAAAAACAATTAAAAAAAAAACACATATTAGCATCTATATACTTTAACTGAATATTAAATAAACAATAAAAAATAATAACATACCCAACCAGAGTTCCACAAATTTTAGATTATCGCTCTCTTTTTATTACACTTTTTTGGCACTTTTTTTAAACCAAACTTCCATCACAAAGTTCCAAAACTTCCAAAATAGTTACTCTCCATATTAAGCATACATGATCTAAACAATGTAAAATCTTACAAATTTTTAAAGAGAAAATGTGTGTTCTTGGTAACCAATTTTTGTGTTCAGAGTTAGATAACACCCTGAAAATAAATATAGTTGTGTATGCAGAAAGTTCACAAATCTCCATATTAATTAATTCTTCCAATAAAATACTTATATCCTTGTGGATAAAGTCCCAGATCCTTCAAGTGAAATTCTCATGCCAGGTGACCTTATTTATTCAGCAGTAAAATACTAATCTCCTCGGCAGTAAAATACTTCTCTCCTCTTCTGCAGTGGAATAGATGTTCTCATATAATCAAATGCCCTCAAATGCCCTTTCAAATTAAAGGACTCATAAATCTCCATATTAAGCCATTCTTCCAAGAAATTACTTATATTTATGCAAGTTCACAAATCTCCATTTTAAAAACCATTCTTCCAGAAAATACATATCTCTTGTTTCTGCGGTGGAATAGATTTTATCATATAATCTTTCATGTACATGAACAAAACACAAATCTGCACATATATTAAGTCAATCTTCAAAAACCATTTAAATCATTCATCTTTGGGATGTATTCGTATTACATATAATCAAATTCTTTTTGAAATATGCCTTCGTCATAATCTAAATATAAGTGAGATCATGTGCATACATAGATTATTTGTAAATCTACTTGAATGTTGGTTTTTTTTGTTAGTAACCATTTTAGTTAAGAGTTTGACAATACCCTTGAAAGAAGGAATTCACTTCGTTGTATGCAGAAAACACAAATGTCCATACTATGTCATTCTTGGACAAGAAGGCAAGGAATGCAATCGAAGAAAATTTAAAAACTCCCTGTTGGGCCTGTGATATGACTGATTTCATGACATTAATTAGATATTTTTTGTCGAATATGTATATGCGTTTTTCTTGTTTTGAATACCTTTTGTGTCAAATCGCTATGATCCACACCATGTATGCATAATTTATGTTTTGCGATGATTTTGAGTTTAAATCAATATGTTTTTACGATCCCAGAAAACTAATTCATGTTTTGAATGTCACGGGGCAAAATCGTAGCTTGTTTTTTCTTCCGGCACTCAGTCTAGTACTCCATCTGACACTCAGTCCGGTACTCCATCTGGTACTCCGACCGACACTCCATCCTGCACAAAAACGATGGGTGATTTGGCGGTTATGGTATTTGATTCCAGTGATGGGCGAATCAGAGACATGGGTTTTTCTCGTGCTCATTGCCTCCAGCTATTGAACTCTTGACAACTTGATTTGGGTTGTTATGTTGGGAGATTATTGTCTCACCTCATTTCTAGAAGCCATCGACAGTTAGGGCATCTTAAATGCAATTTTCTATTTTTAGAGAGGGTCGACCCTTCCAGTGGTCGACCTCTCAGCTTGTAAAACTTATAAATACCACCTCAATGGTCAGACAATAGAAAATAAGTAGTGTGTTAGAGAGAAAATACAATTTCACTGTGTTTTACTATTTTCATTTTGCTAAGACTATGTAAAGACTGCACTTTTAGTTTTAATGGTAAATTTGTGTTGTTGAAGCTCGTGGTTCACCTTTGAAGAGTAACCACGAATTTCTGGGGGGACCACCAGTAGTCTAGGTAACTATCTAATGAATTTTCTTTTGAATTGAATAGTGTAGTTGTCTTTTCATTTATTGTTTTGTACATGAATTGTCATTTTGCTTCTTTGTTGTATAAATTGTTGTTTATGATTTAATTGGTTTAATTTAGTTTTGCAGGTTATTATGAAGGATCTTGTTAATATGCAATGACTTTMTAGTTAGTAGAAGMAAACTTTMAAGCTTAGATACTAACCCCATGTGTGATTAGATGATATATTATACTTTCTTTAGGTTGAAACAGAGTTTAAAATAAAGTTTAAAACAAAGTTTTTAATTCATGATTTCTTTGACAGGGTTTCGGTGGATGGATAGTCATTAACCTTTAGTTTTCAATTCCAGTTTTTCTATCCAGTTTCTACTTATATTTTCTTATTTAATTTTCTATTTAGTTTACTCATTTGCTTACTTTTCATAAGCTGAAATAGTGTTTAATTTATGTTTATGAGTATATTCTCTTTTTGCAAATTGAATTGTCAAAATAGGACTAGTTTAGTTTACTTCATGCAATTTATTTCTTCACTCTAGGTTGCAATTTCAATTCAAAGTTTATTATTGAATTTAGATTTCAGTTATGAATCTTAGTATGAATTTGCTTAATTAATATAGAGTGTAATTGAATTTACTAGAAAAGTATCTTTATATTGATGATGATTAATGTATGATTGAATAATCACACGGATATGCAGGATAATTGATGTTGTTTCCATAATGGCTAAGTTCTCATTGGATTGTCTAATTCACACTTTCCACTTTGTTATTGAAGTCAATATCAAATTTATCCCTCTTGAATTATCGTTCATTGTTAAGTGCCATCGTGATATTATAAGACACCAGAGACATTCACTTAACCATCAACACTACATTTGAGTTTTCTTGATTTCATAGATTAGAAGATAGTTTTCTTGTTGTTGTAGGATAAATAGTCTTCTTGCTTTGGTAGATTAAAGGATAGTTTTCTTATCATATGTTAAAGATTAGTTGTTAATTGCTTTTATCATCATAATGCTTTCAATTCAGTAGATTTCCTTTTGTAAATTAGAAATAGTTGTAAAGTTTAAATTAAGAATAGAGTTCACTTGTTTCTTAGCTTAATTAGTTACTTATTGATTAGTTTACTTGTTGTATAAGTTATCCTAGGTTAGTTAGTTGTTTAATTTCTTTAATAGGTTAGTTGATTTCTTGTCTATTTTTCTTTGATAGGGTAGTTGCTTGTTCATTTTCTCTCTTTGATAGGTTAGTTGCTTATTGAATTTGAGTAGGTTAATTAAAGTAGTTTGTTGTCGCTATTGCTTATTAGGTAGATAGTTTGATTTTTCTTATTGTTATGATTGAACTAGTTTTATTTAAGTAGGGTTTTCATTTTCTTTCTTAGAACTATCCGTCGATCCTTCGTTCAAAGGTTACTTAGAGTACATAGTTTGAGTTTCTTAGTAGGGTTTGATCATTAGTAGTGTTTTCTTGAATAGATTAGCTCTTATATATCCACTTCCTTAGTTAGACTATACTACCTCCAGTCATTCTACTTCTACAACTCTAAGTTTACTTACCCCAGGTTAATAATTTAATTGAGGGTTTTTAGTGTGTTTTTAGTGCATATAGAACACCCATCATTTTTGGCGTCGTTGTCGGGGAGTTGTCTCAAGGTAGGAAATAGATCATCTATAGACCTTAGCATTGAATTGGTGGTGGGGGAACTTTGATACGAGAGGTAAGAACCTGTGCATATGCTATTACAGGCTCCCCCAAACCCAATGGTAGTTTTTCTTTTTGTTTTTGTTTACTTTCATGAATAGACCTAGAGACCCAAAAGCTAGATACATTAAATCTAAATTAGACCTTTCAACCAAGGTTCCTTCCGACCTTTTTTGGGGAAGGAACGTTCCACTCATAAATTCCGCAGACCGATATCGAAAAATGGGAACTAGCTCAACCCAAAGAGATAATGTAATCTCTGAAGAGACTAAGACAGGGAGCACTATAGAATAGAAAATTGAAGCATCAGTAATAGTGGAACAAGAGGTAAGACCANAAGCTTAGATACTAACCCCATGTGTGATTAGATGATATATTATACTTTCTTTAGGTTGAAACAGAGTTTAAAATAAAGTTTAAAACAAAGTTTTTAATTCATGATTTCTTTGACAGGGTTTCGGTGGATGGATAGTCATTAACCTTTAGTTTTCAATTCCAGTTTTTCTATCCAGTTTCTACTTATATTTTCTTATTTAATTTTCTATTTAGTTTACTCATTTGCTTACTTTTCATAAGCTGAAATAGTGTTTAATTTATGTTTATGAGTATATTCTCTTTTTGCAAATTGAATTGTCAAAATAGGACTAGTTTAGTTTACTTCATGCAATTTATTTCTTCACTCTAGGTTGCAATTTCAATTCAAAGTTTATTATTGAATTTAGATTTCAGTTATGAATCTTAGTATGAATTTGCTTAATTAATATAGAGTGTAATTGAATTTACTAGAAAAGTATCTTTATATTGATGATGATTAATGTATGATTGAATAATCACACGGATATGCAGGATAATTGATGTTGTTTCCATAATGGCTAAGTTCTCATTGGATTGTCTAATTCACACTTTCCACTTTGTTATTGAAGTCAATATCAAATTTATCCCTCTTGAATTATCGTTCATTGTTAAGTGCCATCGTGATATTATAAGACACCAGAGACATTCACTTAACCATCAACACTACATTTGAGTTTTCTTGATTTCATAGATTAGAAGATAGTTTTCTTGTTGTTGTAGGATAAATAGTCTTCTTGCTTTGGTAGATTAAAGGATAGTTTTCTTATCATATGTTAAAGATTAGTTGTTAATTGCTTTTATCATCATAATGCTTTCAATTCAGTAGATTTCCTTTTGTAAATTAGAAATAGTTGTAAAGTTTAAATTAAGAATAGAGTTCACTTGTTTCTTAGCTTAATTAGTTACTTATTGATTAGTTTACTTGTTGTATAAGTTATCCTAGGTTAGTTAGTTGTTTAATTTCTTTAATAGGTTAGTTGATTTCTTGTCTATTTTTCTTTGATAGGGTAGTTGCTTGTTCATTTTCTCTCTTTGATAGGTTAGTTGCTTATTGAATTTGAGTAGGTTAATTAAAGTAGTTTGTTGTCGCTATTGCTTATTAGGTAGATAGTTTGATTTTTCTTATTGTTATGATTGAACTAGTTTTATTTAAGTAGGGTTTTCATTTTCTTTCTTAGAACTATCCGTCGATCCTTCGTTCAAAGGTTACTTAGAGTACATAGTTTGAGTTTCTTAGTAGGGTTTGATCATTAGTAGTGTTTTCTTGAATAGATTAGCTCTTATATATCCACTTCCTTAGTTAGACTATACTACCTCCAGTCATTCTACTTCTACAACTCTAAGTTTACTTACCCCAGGTTAATAATTTAATTGAGGGTTTTTAGAGTGTTTTTAGTGCATATAGAACACCCATCATTTTTGGCGTCGTTGTCGGGGAGTTGTCTCAAGATAGGAAATAGTTAGGAAATAGATCATCTATAGACCTTAGCATTGAATTGGTGGTGGGGGAACTTTGATACGAGAGGTAAGAACCTATGCATATGCTATTGCAGGCTCCCCCAAACCCAATGGTAGTTTTTCTTTTTGTTTTTGTTTACTTTCATGAATAGACCTAGAGACCCAAAATCTAGATACATTAAATCTAAATTAGACCTTTCAACCAAGGTTCCTTCTGACCTTTTTTGGGGAAGGAACGTTCCACTCATAAATTTCGCAGACCGATATCAAAAAATGGGAACTAGCTCAACCCAAAGAGCTAATGTAATCTCTGAAGAGACTAAGACAGGGAGCACTATAGAACAGAAAATTGAAGCATCAGTAATAGTGGAACAAGAGGTAAGACCACTCAATCCTTCTGCAGAACCAAACAATACAACCTTTTCTTTTACACCACCACCACCAGGAGATCCTAACTTTGAAGACATCATAGACCCTGAACAGGTGAATATTTTGTTTGGTATTTCAACCAATGTAATTATCTCTCAAATTGACACAGAAACTTTGGCACCAATAATCTCAACCGGCTGGAGTAGAGTCCTAGACATCCAATCAGTAGGAAGACCTTTCCATCAAAGGGAAACCTTGTTCTCTTCAGAGACAAAACCACCTAGGTACTCTCTTTTTGGAAACCAAACTAGTATGGATGATCAGGGGGATCACAACAATGTAAGACATGGGGAGGAAGAAGAGGCTGGATACCAAACCGAAACTACCTTCAAGTTTCCAATTTTGGACACCACCACAAATGTCAACATGAAAAGTATTCCCCTCTCAGCACTACCTACCTTTTATGGTAAAAGCAATGAAGATCTAGATACCTTCCTATTTGAGTTCAACATCTTGTGTAGGAGCTACAACTACCTACAAGATGCTCAGAAACTAAAACTCTTTCCTGCCACCCTTAAGGACTCTACACTAAGATGGTTCATGGGGTTGGGAGAATCCAGCATTAGGTCTTGGGAAGCCATGAAAGATATATTTATTAAGAATTAACAAGACTACTTCAAGACCAAAGAATCTTGTAATGACATTTTCAAAATCCAACAGTTAGAAGACGAGACCATCGAGGATTATATGGAAAGATTTGGTTATATCTCTTAGAAATTAAAATACCATGACCTTCCAGATGATGCAATTAGGGATATTTTCCTTAAGGGAATTTCATAGGAATACTTATATATCCTTAACCTGATGGAATCAGGTGACATCTCTCATAAACGATTTTCTGAAATATGTGAAATTTGTAAAAATTACTCAAGGAGTAGAGACAAAACATGAAAGAATGTCTGGGGCCCTTATAATAGAAACTTAAAATCAGTTAGTTCATGTGGTATCACATGAGCAGAGATAGGGAACCTTTTAGAGAAATTCAATATAGATATCTTAAGCACAATAGGTTCCTAGTTGGACACCCTAAAAATTAAAAAGAAACAGGAGGAGGAAAATGCAGCAATGAGCATATATTGCCCAAGATGCAG
>JZKD02S1701986.1:114265-130152 GCA_000966675.3 Picea glauca | reverse complement strand
ATTTCATTATTATTGCATTTATGTTTTTCTCTTATCATTAATACAAAGTGTACTCCTACTAGATTAATACAAAATGATATACATATAATTATGTATGATGACATATGTGTAATTTTTTTTAATAGTAATTTTGAATTTCTTTTTAAATGAAAATAAATTAGTAAAAATATAGTTAAAGATGAAAAACAAAATGATATAGACAACTTATATATATCTTTCCCTTTTAATAATGATTTTAAATTTTTCTTTAATAAAGACAAATAATAAGTATAGCAAATTGACAATGGTTTTATAGTAAATTGACAATTGTTGGGACACTCTAACTAGTTCAACAATCCCATCTAGGTACACTCCATTTCCAAATTTACTTGGCAGGAACTAAGCTGCCATGCAACCCTTGTTATTTAAAGGAACATCCTCCATCCAATAATTTACCAAGGCGATGTGCACAATAAACAAATATTCGCATATGTCAATCTCTTACCATGATTTTAATTTGAATGGTCAACACTCCTCTTAGATGCAAGGCAACGCCACATTTGTGAATGGAGTAGATTAACTATGGAGCAATCTTTCTTCTCGAGTTCCGCTTTTCAAGAAAAAAATGGGTTTGAATTTGGTCAGATTTTCAAGGGTAGTCTGAGTTTATCATGGATCAAAGTTCCATCATTTCAAAACCTTACCTTAGGGGTTTTTCCCTATTTTAAACCAACTCATATGCTCAGAAAATGGATCAGATTTCAGGATTGGTCAAAAATTTAAAAGCGGACCGTCGGAGAACCTGTCGGAAAAGTAACTCGGGAGGGAAGATTGCTCCCGACTTAGCCCACTCCTTTGTGAATGACGCTCTTCTAAGGCTTCCTAGGTAGTGATACCTTTGAGAATGGTGCTTCTATATAGTGGAAGGGGAGCGCCTCTTTTTCAACACTCCCTTTGCCTGGAATTGGGTGCACCGAAGACTAGAAAATAGGATTTCTTGTGTGGGAGCAGTGGTGCTCCTCTACCACTTCCTAGGGAGAGCTAGTGTACAAAATATCACTAGATCAATGACCTCTGGTCGCGAAAATGTTCGGGCATACAGACTACACTCCTCAATACTCAGATTCCCTTGCCTTTCCCTACCAAAACACGTCCAAAGATTCTTACGCTTTCAAAGATCTGCTAAATTCAACTTGGCTCACCTGCTACACCTACTCTGATACCACTTGTTCTTCTGCAACATAAGCATAAATCAAAATGGATTTAAATGGCACAATTACAGAACAAAACAATCATCAATCACAAAAATTAACACAGTGATTTTATGTGGTAAAACCCTTTACAAGGGAAACATCCACGAGACAATGATATTCGGTTTATTTATCGTTCAAGTGAGATATTACATCATCCAGACCAGGCTTACACACTTACACTCACACTCACATGCTTTGCCTCTACAGGCTTACATAGATATATAACAGTTCTCACTCAATTACAAGTTCAAACTAATTACAATTAATGTGTTCATATCCCTATTCTAATTCTAGATTATGTGATACAACTAAATATTAAAGAATAGAGACCAAAAAATCTACCCAATATCTAATATATATATAAATTAATTTACACAAATTCAACAATATATATATATATATATATATATATATATATATATATATATATATATATATATATATAACTTTGCTTAAAATCAACATGAGAAAATTTATTAAAGATATATAAAAAAAATATGTTATAATTGCCAACTTGCATATTTAATCTTACTCAAGCTTCATTTATGTAATATATACAAATTAATTACTATGATTGCTTTTCATTTTCAACAAATGGAAGCAAGAAGGAAAGAAACTTAAAACATTCAAAATAAATTTAATTCAAAATTCATATTCATATTTCAAAACATACAGTTAATTATTACTAAATTTTTACATCTTTACTTGAAACACTCAAAAGAAATTTAATTTAAAATTCAAATTCATATTTGAAAACATATAATTAATTATTACTAAATTTCTACATCTTTAACAAAATAGTTAGTAAACCTAATTATATTTTTAAATGACAAAACACTATTTAATAGTTGTTGTTTTTTAAAAAGTTTAATTAAAAACATTGAAATATTAAACAATAAATAACTTAGAAAATGACATTTTCATATAAAAGTATTAAATGTATAATAGTGGTATATATATTAATATAGTAGTTATATATTAATAATAATTGGGGAATTGCTATAATGTTTGGTGGTTAAGCATAATTCAACACTAACAATTTTATTGGTTTAAATGGTACTTTTAATTGAATTTTAAAGTTGATGTCCCACCCAAACATGTGTGCATGGATGTACGACATGGTACTAGGAAATATGACATGTATCTGGAGGAGTTGTCTCATCTTAATAAACCTTGATTTGGGATTCCAAAAGAAGATGAAAGAACCAAAATAAGATATTGAAATTAATAATAAAGAGACTCTACAACAAAAATGTATGAGGGAATTTATAATGAATGAAGTAAATGAATATCTGCTTGAAATCAATGGACATAGGCCACATATTTGCTATTACGTCCCCTTTTTATTCGCAAATCACATACAGGGAAATATGGAGAATACTTAGAATAACAATGGAAGGTGATGGTCTATTGGATGTATCTTGGGTGGTTGGGAGGAATGATTGTTACCCTCCCCACCTAGGTTCAATTTCTTGTGAGTGACATCTTGTGCGCTTAAATGGGTATATAACATGCTCTTATTGTTGATCCCCCAATATTTTAAAAATACTCAGCCTCCCTATGTTCTCTCGTGGATTTCGGGGGGGGGTTGTGGACGTAGCGAGCACCAAAATCTGGTGTCGTGAACCACATGGAAAAAAAAAAAACAATGGAAGGCAATGAAGGAGTGAAATGTGTATTTAATGATGCCATAAGAAGAAATTTTGTCCAAACATGGTGGACATCTTGTCCAAAGATATCAGATTTCAACATGTCTAAGCATATGTTAGAGGCTCTATTCATAGATGTCAGGTTTCAACACGTCTAAATGCATGTTAGAGTATCAATCTTTGGGCCTTACATAATCTTTTTCAAACTACAAAATAAGTAGAGAAGTAAAAATGACAGTAAAATAAGTAAATAAATTTGTTGAATAATATTTTGAATGATATGGATTGGATCATTATATTATTGGTCATCTATCTTGATGCTTTCAAAGTGGAAAAAATTGGAGGAATCGCCTTGTAAGATCATTTTAGTTGTAGGTCCCAATTTGGAAAATTAGAGTCCATAACCTTCCAGATCCATTTGGAGGAATTAAATGACGTTTTTGGGGGTTTTAGTGTTTGGAATTATTGCAAACCCCCTTACCGGCATTCTACACTTTGATACCTTTCCAACGATGTAGACTACGCTTCAATCAGAGCTCTTATGCAAAATTTATGTCTCCCACAAGTTGACCTATTGTGTTGACCACCATGGTACGAGAGGATGCCACGTCAACCCTGTTACTCATGCATATGGGGCTATCCACGTGAGAAATTTGAAGAAGAATTTAGAAGGTCCAAAACCTTATCACAATTGAAGGTTAAGGAAGTCAAAACCTTAACCCTAGACAACTATCGGGCTATGTTAAATACTGATCCACTAGAAGGAGAAGGGGTTCCATTCTATGTTAATGTATTTTGTTCCATATCATAGTAGAACACCTGGGAGAGGAAAATTAGAGAGAATAATAGAGGGGGTTAATGTACTATAGCGGCCTAACAAGCTACAGGTCTTAGGTAACTCCATAGACTACCTTCTCCTTTGTACTTGCATTATTTCCATACGAGAGAAAATAGAGTAGAGAAACCTCACCTTCTAGTTGGGTTTTCTCCTGTAAGGGTTTCCCAAAAAAAACATTTTTTTTATTTTGTATATGGTGTGTGGTTGTATTTCATTGTTCTCTATTTTCCGTGTTTTATTTATTTCATGCATAAGCATAAAATCAATAACTAAATATTCTAGAATCTAAAGGAATTTAACCTTCATAGTGCAGATTTCAATTTTATTTATTAGATCTGTTGTGACGAACTGTTACAGGGGAATATCCATGGTAGTTTACAGATCATATTGGTATCCGAGCAGGTTTTCTTTTGGGTATTTGTGGGGAGTTTCATGATCTAGGAATCGTCTTAAAGATAATTCGTAGAGACCCTAATGATGGAAGACGAGTTTTTTCATAACAACCCTTGAGATCCAATAGAAGAGAGATTTGAGAGTTTGGAAGCACAAGTCGTCGATATCAATCACAATATGAACCTCCTCATGGTGTGTTTAGCAAGTAAGCTCAGACCGTTTGGAGATGATGGAGGTTGTAAATTATAGATCATATCAGAGTGGAGATCGGGAGATCAAGAAGACTCAGGAAAGGAGTCATGGAAAGAACCTGAGAAAGAGAAGTCGAGTTCGAGTGTCGTTAACCCTTCACAATTCCTATTCAATATGGAAGCCCCAACTCGGGGACAACTTGTTATTGAGAATTAGAACAACAAGTCTATGATGGGAGGAACATCTATCCTCTGCAACGGGTTTCATACTTTCTAAGATAAGTGTTCTTATTTGTTGTGCTTATTCATGTTAAATGTTGATATAGTTGTTGTGCATTTTACTATGAGATATTTTGGTTATTGCTACATGTTGTGAGTAGAATAATGCAATGAAAATATCTATTTATATTGTTGAATGTGTTTAGTCGTCATTGTGCATGTTTAAGTACTTTTATTTATTTTTTTAATTAGCATGGACCATTGCATAAGTTTGAATGTCATGTTGTGTGTGTTATTTCCGTATCTAGAATTGGTATCTGAAATTTTATTTGGTCATTTTAGCAATGGCATGACCCAACTTGGGGTTGGGTTCATTACATTACTTAGAGATGGAGTTGGTATTTTGATTGTTAATATGTTCCCATACTTAGTAATAACAATCTTGAGCTCCAAACCATGTCGATCTCTTTGAACCCAAAGCCCATAATTGGATTAACCAATATCTTATGCAATTCAAATGTGGTTACAACCACAAATTTCCACAACCACCATGACTAAGATACTAAGTGGAGAAGGGTTTAAGCCTCACATATTCATGTCAATTGAATGAACAATACAAAGACTACAACCCAATATTAGGAAATGACACAGATTAAATCAAGTCCAATCGTGATAAAGTATTATGCATTGAATAGGTAGGACAAGGCATGAACCTCTTATGTGAGGTGGGCATAGAACAACTAAAATCCAAACATACAATCCCAATGCAATCCATCCTTGTAGGAACAATGATTTTATTTTCATATTGAAGAATGAACCCTTTAATAGGTTGAAAACCAAAGCATGAACCATTCAATTCTCTTGTACTAACAACAGTGAAGCCACCTTCTATCCATTTACATGCCTTGCCAATGGTGGATGTCACAAGATGAAAACTTGGCGATTGAAACCATTAGTCTCAATCAATTCAAGCATCTACCAACCAAAACCTATATTGAACTATAGCCTAGCGAAAAATATTTCCTTGTATGACTAGGATTAATAGACTGAAGAAAAAGCTATGTGTCTCGCAGAGGCGTAAAACTTCAGCCCACTAGTCTCTCAACCCCTTAAATTTCACCCAATGAAAAAATTTCACCCTTATAATTTACCCAACTCATTTAAATCAAATCCTTTTTATGATAAGGAAAAACAATTCTCAAAAATCAAACATTTTTCTTCACATATAAAAGATCGTTTGAATTTAGCCTCGAGGGTTAGCTCAAGTGATAATGAGCTAGATGTGAGACCTCTTATCTCTCCCTCAAAGTTGGGGAGGTCTCAAATTCAACTTTCTTGATCTCCTGGAGATTAAGCTCTGTAATTAAGACTAACAATTTACCTCTTTTGTCATCCATGAATCACAGAAAAATACTTAAAAAAATTTCCTTGAAAGAAAAAAAAACTTTTTAATTTTAAAATCTAAAAACACTTTGTTCGAACTACTCTATATATATTATACATGTAATTTAAAAAATTAAAAATTAAAAAACTATCTCATACCATTTTTTTTAAATGTAAAAGTTACACACCTTTAACTAAACATCACCCCTTTGACATTTCATACAAACAATTCAAAGCACATTCACTCATTTTCCATTGTGCACATTGTCCTACTTTGACACTCCATACAAACAATTCAAAGCATATTCGAAGAAATGTTGTAATTATAAGGTCCCACGTTTTCATATAATGGAAATTTATAGAAACAACGGATATAGTTGCAAAGCAGCTAGTCCCTGCTTAAGTTCATATCTTGAGTTGTTGATAGATAGGAATAATGAGCCGTTGATTTTTTTTCCCGTAAGATCAAATTATGAAATGATTAAAGCTCATTATTTAATATAATGAGCACACCCAATTAAATCATCATCGAATAGTCAGACGAGGCATTTATCTTTGAGTTGAATTGCTTCTCATGGCTCAATGCATTGGGTGACGGAGAAATTTATGAGTTACATTGATAAGTAACGTGGACATAATTTAACCTGTAGGATTGAGGGTTGATACGACGGTTGAGGTGAAAAATTCCCCAGTGGAGATATGTCCAAAACAAAATTTCCCCTATGGAAATTGGTCTGCTTGCAACAGGTTACATCAACAACAGAGATTATTTCTAGGTTTCACAAGTGTTGAGCCCCGCCATGCAATGTTGATAGTCGATTTGCTTGGTTTCTGATTCAATATGTAAGAAAGAAACTGCAACAAAAATACTAGTTATCTGGTATTATATATATTATATGTAAAAAAATTATGGGCCATCTTCTCCATCTTACAAACCACCTCGAAACTTCATGAAGTGGTACAACAAAACTGGCAGCATAAAGACATGAAGCTCTAAGACTCAAAGGAGAAACAAGGATGCTAAATATATAAAATAATATCACAGTTATAGTTTGGAAGAGACAATTATCATGTTTCCCTTTAAATTATAGCGAACTTCAGAGGAAAGTGTGTGTTCATGCTCAGTGAGTGCATTCATGCCACAATTCAGTTACTTAAAAAACACAAAAGATCATATTAATTTTACCATAATTTATAATAAAAAACATGAACATGATGCACATAAAACTAGCACAGCCGCGAGTTCGGCTGGTGAACGCCGAAAGATTTACGACGGATAAAAACAAATCTCGTGTTAAAAAAATACTCAACTAACTTAGCTAGATAATGAAATTGGGGACAGTTGAAGAATTCCAAAAGTTAATTATTTAAACGTGGCAATCATATGATGTTACAGTAATTTCTTAATATGATTAGGTAAATGTTAAAAAGTAAACAGGTTAACAGATGCATTTATAAATGCAAAGAAGTTATCAACAATAAATCTGACCCATTGATTTTGGAGGACGACTAAGAATATGCCAGCATCTTCAATGCATAACCATCAGATTAGAATTTAAGATTAAAAGATCATTAATTGTGCCCATCTCCAATAAGTATAGCCTTTCGGCGTAATTAAAATGAACGACATCAAATCACACTTGAACGATCTCATGAACACATAACACATAACACATAAAAGCACAATGGCCCTACACATTAAATTAAATATAAAGAAAATTAAATCAATCGAATATACGTTAGGTAAAATAAATGTCGATTTATTTGAAAAACATAAACCTTTCGAAAATAAAATAAATGCCCATTTTATTTGAAAAACAAATATTATGAAAATTAAATCAATTGAATATACACCAAAAGATATCTCCAAATGTTAAATCAATGGAATATACACCAGAAGATATCTCCAAAATTTAAATCAATCGAATATGGAAAATAAACCTTTCTCAAATAAAATAGAGGCTAATTTTATTTGAAAATTAAATATGACGAAAATTAAATCAATCAAACATACACCACAAGATATATCTGAAATCTAAATCAAATAATTGGAAAAGTAAACCGTTTGAAAATAAAATAAACGTCAATTAACAAATATTATGAAAATAAAATCAATCAATCGAATACACATTCGAAGATGTCTCTGAAAATTAAATCAAGCGAATATATACCAGAAGATATCTCTGAAAATTAAATTAAATCAATCGAATATACAACAGAAGATGTCTCCGAAAATTAAATGAAAAAATCTTCCTTTCCATTTTTTCAAAAACAAATCTTCCAAAAATTATACACACATGAAGATGTCTCTGAAAATTAAATCAAATATTGTTCCTTTCCATTTTTTGAAAATTAAATCAAATAATTGGAAAAGTGCATATTTTGAAAATAAAATAAACACGGATTAACAACCAAAAATTAAATCAAATAAAATTCCTTTCCCTTTTTTTCAAAAACAATTGAACGCCTTTTTTTAACGTTTAAAAATAAATAAACGCCATTTTTTAAAACAAATATCATGAAAATAAAATCAATCGAATATACACTGAAGATATCTTTGAAAAATAAATCAATCGAATATACACTGAAGATGTCTCTGAAAATTAAATCAAACGAATATATACCAGAAGATATCTCTGAAAATGAAATTAAATCAATCAAATATACACCAGAAGATGTCTCCGAAAAGTAAATAAAAAAATCTTCCTTTCCATTTTTTCAAAAACAAATCTTCTAAATATTAAGTCAAATAATAATAAAAGAAAAATAAATAGATGTAAACATTAACCATTTAGCACAAAAAAAAATAACACAATGGAAGGGTTTATGCAATGTGCTTGGCATTCAAAACTGATTTAGCTCGCCACTTGTTATATTTGTTCATGCATGGATAGCATGTGGAGACAGACACAACGTCTCTTCTTAAGGATTGGAAGATGGCAAAACTGCCACTGAACCCTGAAGCTCAGAAGAGAGCCATGTTCAAGTGTGGGTGTGTAGACCTCTTGAATTTAGTGGAAGATAATAAACCATCCTTTGCTATATTTAGCAGGATAATATATGGTGTAGAATACAACGCCTCTAATATGATCATCTGCTATAGCACTGAATTTTGTTATAGGTACAGTGATAGCCCAAATCCAACAGCAGATTGCAGAGACAGATCCAGTTCCAGTTAATGTGCAATATATCTTGTTCTTGGTTGTGGGTTTCGTGTTTGAAGCAACACCTGTTTAAGAACTAGTCCTAGTGGCCCATCACCATATTGCCCCGAATCCCTTCCAATTACAACTATGTCACTACTATGGAAATGAGTTCAATACTGCGCTCATTGCAGCCTGCATTGTCTTCCACTTTGCAGTGAATTTGTCTGAAAAGTGACTTACAAGTACTAGTTTTCAAAGGAGAGTGGGAATCTCTAGGACTTTTGATCATTAAAAAATAAATAAACTAGGAGGAGTGTTCTTGACAATAGGTAGTTGTTTCCTAGTAAGAAAGCAGGAAATCATTTCAATTTTGGCTTTCCTTGTTATTGAGGAAACTCAAGTGACCCAAGATCGATTTCTGGGTCAAGAATGGAGACCCTGGATTCCATAACGACTGGTTACTAGTACCAAACTAGAGGAAAAATTAAAGGAGCTATTGGCCTACTGCAACAGACCCTATTTCTCATAGACCAGATCCATAGAACCCAATTCCACAATGCCATTATGAGTTGGAATACATACCATGGTATGAATCCTGAACTGAGAAGCTTGCCTTGCCCTTTAGCATCCGAATGACTCCAATTTCGGTGACCCAGAGAGCCACACAGGTGCATTGTAGATGACTGCATGGATCAAAACCCCCTCAGCCCCTATGAATGAATGCATCATGGAGACTAGATAAAACCACTCCATGTCTGTCACCTCCTCATTGACCGTGGGATTAGAGGCCCTGTCGTTGAGCTCATGGAGCACCTTCTTCCCGAGCTCCTATTGTGTCACTCTCTCTTCCGTTTTCAGCTTGGCGGTGGCCACAATGTTCATCGTCTTGTCCTTAGGGGTGCCCTTGAAGTATCCAAAGAAAGCAACATGCTCTATTTTTCGAGCAGTGAGATAGTCACGGGTGCCAAAGTCGGGGAAAGCATTGGCAGTCACACTAAGGTAGTGCAGGAGGATAATATTTTGGCCTTTCCATCGACATTGTTGTTTCTATGGAATAATTTTGATTTCAGTCTTCTTAATGTGGTTTAGGACTTGTGCATTTCTTCAAATCAAACAATATTTTATAGGGATGCCTATTATTTTTTATCACCACAATTGTGAATTCTTTTTCACAAATAATGGTGTTGCACCTTCTCAAATCATGGCGTTGCACCTTCTCTTGCCATGATGCATTTACATCACTTCTTTGTAGTAAGTACAATTTTTCTTACACGTACATGTTCACAATTTTTGTTTTCCTTTTGCATTAGGCTAGAGATAATAAATATGCATTCCGTTTTGAAATCAATAAGGTAGACAAGTCCGACGAAGTAGATAGGGCCATTGAGAGGGCTCGAGGATAGGTTAAATGAGTGTGCAGGAAACCAGAGGGGAAGGGGGAAAATACTTTGCTCTGTTTAGGTTATGTGGCCTTTCGTTCATCTTAGATAAGGTTATTTAGCATTTTAGGTTCTTTTATCACATTTTTTCTGTGATGTAGGCATGCATGAGAAGACCACTATCGCTTGAAGCATGGACAGAGAATAAACGAGTGTCATTGTTGGAGCATGGTTACAACTTAATCAACTTCGCATGACACACCCCATACTTACTGCAACACTACCAATTTCTCGATTGCACCATGTTTAGAGAAGCTTGAGTGTCAGAGTGTGTCAAAACTACCACTCACAATTTGTTTATTTTTTATTTTTTTAATTATTTTTTTATTTCTAACAATTAAAAAAAATGGAAATCAAGTTTCAAAGAATGAGAAAATTTAATTATTTAAGTTTAATAAATAAAAGAATGATAAAATTTAATTATTGAAATTTAATAAATAGAAATTTAATTTTCTTTTGAAAATAAATCAACTTAATATACACTAGTACATTTGGGTCAAATTCTGATGGCGTGTTCGACACAATTGCCACTTTATATTGTCGGGAGAACGAAAAATAGTGGACCCCCTCAAACGTTGTTTCACATGATGTCTCTTTTCTGACGCAATAACTATCGTCTCTATTGTGACATTTCATGTGGACACATGTCGTCTCGGATTTGATTGTCCAAACCCCATATAATCGTCGCTACAACGTCAGAGACATCGGAAATCCAACGTCTCATTTTGTCGGTCTCCACTACGTGGACGCTATGGGAGCGACGTTACCATATTCCACACTTCCGATGTATGGTAATGTCACTCAACTGATGGTTAGCTATTTATCTCCAACATATGTGCCATGGGAGCGACGTTACCATACGTCGTAATTCCGACGTATGGTAACGTCGCTCAACTGATGGCCAACTATATATCTCCAACGTATGTGTCATGGGAGTGATGTTACCCTACGTCGCAATCCCGACGTCATGTAGGTATTTAAAGAAAAAATGCCAATTGTCAATCACAAGGTCTCTTGTCTCCAACCTCAATGACCTTACAATGAAAATGGTTACAATGAAACTCACTAGCTAAAACTAATGGCATGTTGTTCCAAGTCGTTATTTTCATTTCTTTTTCCATGGGACCATCTAGGGAAAGTGCCCCTAAATTGTCCACACAAGCAACCTGCAACTTGAAACAACTCAAGAACCATGAGTCATTTCTATGAGAAGTTTGCTTCATTGGATTCATCTTCATAGCATAATGTTAATGAAACCCTTCTCCATAAGTCCTTAACCATACAAGCATGAATAATAGAATATTTTGGATGAGCTTGTTTGCACATGTATTAAAGCACTGGATTTGGATCTAGGGGTCAAATCATGAGATATCTCGTATTCAACCTTGATGACTACTTGGGATGATGTACCCAATGAAACCCACTTATTGCAACTAATATCATGATGTTCCTAGTCATGTGTTTCATTGTTTCCCTTGGGACCATTTAGGGAAAGTTTCCTTGAATTATCCAAGCAAATAAGATACAACTCAAAAAAACTAAAGAACTGTGAGTTGGTTCAATAAGCAGTATGCTCCATTAGATTCATCTCCATGCCACTGTTTCCAATAACACCCTTCTCCATGAGTCCTTGGAAATGCAAATGTGCATAAGAAACAATAATGGATGAGGTCATTTCCACATGTGTTAAAGCACCAAATTTGGATCCAGGGGTTAAATAACAAGATATCACACATTCAACCTCTGTGACTCCTCAAAAATGATGGCCCCAATGAAACTCAATTTTTGCAATTGATGGCATACCATTTTGAGTGTTGGTTTGCAATTTTTACCCCTTGGACCATTTATGGCAAGTGTGCATGAAATGTCTAGGCAAGTAAGATACAAATTGAAATGAATCGACACTATGAGTCAATTCAACAAGTAGTTTGCTCCAATGTAATCATCTTCATGGAATAGTGCCAATGATACCCTTCTCCATGAGTCCTTGGTCATGTAATCATGTAGATTAAATGATTTTGGAGGATCACGTTGTTTGCATCAACGTTCAATATAATGGATGTCTCATTGTCATCATTCTTCATTTCCATATATAGAATATTTTTCGCAACTCTCTTGAAATGTCATGGCACATCCAATACACCCATCACAAATGTCATCTTGCACTGACCCAACATAGTGAGTAGTGAATGGGGCCAACGTTGAAATTTCTTCAAACTGTGCATGTATGCGTTGAAATTCAACATGGTTAGACTAGACACATGCCTTGATGGTATGGGAGGGTTTCAAGACTCAAGGATGTCTGATGTCCCATCCACATAATCTTTGAGATCGTCCATGTTTGCAACAACGTTCATAATGGGCGTCTCATTGTCAAATGTCGTTGTTTCCATCTGTATAATCTTTGTTGGAACTCTCTTGAAATGTCATGGAACTTCCAATTCACCCACCACAAATGTCATGAACCAACCCCACATAGTGAGCAATGAATGGAGCCAACGTTGAAATTTCTTCAATATGTGCCTATATGCATCAAAATTTGACATGGTTAGACTAGACACATGACTTGATCATATGGGATGGTTTCAAGACTCAAGGATGTATGATGTCCCAACATAATATTTGAGATCGTCCACATTTGCATCAACATTCATCATGTTGCACCTCTCATTGTCATCATTCATCATTCCCTTTTATAGAATCATTGTCGGAACTATCTTGAAATTTGAAATGGAACTTCAAATACACCCATCACAAATTTCTTCCACCAACCCCACACAATGAGCAGTGAATGGGGCCAACATTGAAATGCTTTCAATCTGTTCTTGTATGCATCGAAATTTGACATCGTTAGACTAGATAGTTTCCTTGAAGGTATGGGAGGGTTTCGATACTTAAGGATGTTTGATGTCCCCGCATAATATTTGAGATCATCAATGTTTGCATCAACGTTCAATGTAATGGATGTCTCATTGTCATCATTCTTCATTTCCATCTATAGAATCTTTTTTGTAACTCTCTTGAAATGTCATGGCACATCCAATACACCCATCACAAATGTCATCTTGCACTGACCCCGCATAGTAAGCAGTGAATGGGGAAAACATTGAAGTTTCTTCAAACTGTGCATGTATGCGTTGAAATTTGACATGGTTAGACTAGACACATGCCTTGATGGTATGGGAGGGTTTCAAGACTCAAGGATGTCTAATGTCCCAACCACATAATCTTTGAGATCGTCCATGTTTGCAACAACGTTCATAATGGGCGTCTCATTGTCAAATGTCATTGTTTCCATCTATATAATATTTGTTGGAACTCTCTTGAAATGTCATGGAACTTCCAATTCACCCACCACAAATGTCATGCACCGACCCCACATAGTGAGCAGTGAATGGGGCCAACATTGAAATTTCTTCAATATGTTCCTGTATGCATCCAAATTTGACATGGTTAGACTAGACACATGCCTTGACAGTACGGGAGGGTCTTAAGACTTAAGGATGTATTATGTCCCCACATAACATTTGAGATCATCCACATTTGCATCAGCGTTCATCATGCATGTCTCATTGCTAATTTTTGTCATTTCATTCTATAGAATTGTTGTCAGAACTATCTTCAAATATGACATGGAACTTCCCTTCTATAGAATTGTTGTTGGAACTATATTGAAATTTGACATGGAACAAATTATCCATGTCAAATTTCGGTTCATGTCAAATGTGATCAGAGTATCCATGTCAAATTTTAGTGCATACAGAAACATTTTGAAAAAATTTCAATGTTGGCCCCATTCATAGGTCACCGTTTCCCATCATGTACACTATCCCTAGTACAATTAAGCTTAATAGTTGTTTCCTTTAAAATTCGACCGATCAGAAAATTAAAATGAAATGAGGACGAGATGAGATGATATATAAAGTGGGTCTGTGAATGATATTTGAGTATAAAGATGAATGAATTAACTTCTCTTGGTTTCGAGAATAATTTATTCTCTACTAAACAAGGCCAACCATGTGAAGGTGGAAGCTCATATGGCCCCTCCCCCCCCTCACATCGTTCTCAATTCCCCAATACCTAATATATAAAATAGAAAACAAACAAAAGCAACATAGTAATCATGCATAGAAACTACCAAAACAAAAACGAAATAAAACTTAAAAACATGTAATTAACCCACATAATTAAAAATTATTTAAAGAGAATAAGTCATACAAATTAAAATATCTAGTTACGTACTTCATCGACCAATGCAACATTTGTATCATCCTTCTTCTGTTTCTTCTTCTTGGTCATCCAACTTGATATCTGTATCAGCATCCGATTCATAAACAATGTTGAAAGGATTGATGATATCATCATCATCATCAATGTGATTTTCGAGCATATCTTCATCGATATCATCATTAAGAACTGGCACATTGTCTCCTACGCCTGGTTCATCTTCTTTGTCTTCTTCATCTGTCGACCCATATTCTTCCTTCTCTAGCTCTACATCATCATCTTCTTCAATATCATCTTTCTCATCTACAATATACTTTATTGGCCTTCCTCTTGGATCATATCTAACAACAAATGACCAATCCCTCTTACCTAGAACCTTTGAGTAAAAGCTTTGTTCACATTGACTTGGAAAAACATAGCGGTCATTTTTTTTTCAAAAACTATTGTTTTAATCATCAAAAATCCATTGGCATGTTGAATAACGGTTCTTTCCTCATCATGTTCATGCATTCTTAACCTATACCATTTGACATCGAACAAAACTAATTTTAAGGAATTAAAGTCACACTCAATTATATCATTCAAAAACCCATAGTATCTATTTTTAGATTCTCGAGGATGTATGCCACTCCTAGAGGAAACATTAGTGACCTGGAATACTACAGTTATCCCACTATCAAAAGTTTTTCTGGTTTCATCCAACTGTTTGATGCAAAATTTACGACCATTTCACCACATAGCCTTGTGGTGTTTCAACTACAATATGCCAAACATGTAAAAGATGCATTGTCAATTAATAATAAACAAATTTATATAACTTGGAAAGTATAATATTAGAAAAACACACATGCCGTCACATTAATATATGATCCGGATTTATGTAGGAACACAATGAAATATAGAAATACACATAAACACAGAGATGCAGCGGAAATAAGACTTCATTTCATTAATAACAAATGACTAAAATATGCTTATAGACGGAATGGAAATAAACTAGCTAGGCGCTGGTAGCTTATATCTAAGAAGAGATGTGGCTGCTACTCGCATCCGTGAGAAGATGATTACAATGAGACTCTGAAGGCCTTTTTACAATAAACGGGAATGCCAAAAGTCCTAGACATCCAAAAACCTAACCCTAGGAGATGAAGCGCCAAAAGTCATGTGGGC
>JZKD02S1701986.1:86143-100738 GCA_000966675.3 Picea glauca | reverse complement strand
TTTTGGGCCAGAGATGGGCTCCCCAAATTTTATTCTAGACTGGATCTTTTGGGAGGGAGTTGTGTCCTGCACTGAGATAGTAGGCTTCTTTGAGGTTGAAGGTCTGTTGACAGGTTAAATTGACCGCTCGTCAACTGGAGGAGTGAATCCGGTCCAGGGTTGTCTAATTAACCCAATCTGTTTGGATTAATCCACTCCGACGGGTTTAGCGGCTCCGTTGGACGATCTAAGTCCTAAAGAAAAAAAAAAAATATAGCTAAAGAAAATGCAATAACTTGACAAAAAACAATCGCTGAAAAATATATATAGATCTAATATATATTTACAGTTTAACTAACTAATATTTATAAAATAACTCTACTTATTATATATACAATATATACAACTGATTCTATTTCTAATATATATATAATATGTACAAAATACGAATTTTAATCTAAATCCGCAAAAATCGAATATAAATTGTTTTTTTTTTAAACAACAGTGAAACTATTATTTAATCTGTTTATATTCTAGAAATGAAATACCAAACTGTCTAATTGAAAACAGAAATAACAGATAGTAGAAGATGTTTTAACTGCAGGAAACTTATGTATTCATTAAACTAATGAAATCAAACTAACAAACTGACCTGTTATCGCATCCCATATATTTTCAGTGTGTAGCATCCAATCTCCCTGTCTGATGAGGTAAACCCGCAATAGATCCTACAATTGATTGTCATAAACGCGAAGCAATAATGATGGAATTCGAATGATAGAACATATAAGAGATATGATCACAACAATCTCATAATTTCACAAGTAGCCACATTAATATAAATCCTGCTATGAGAACTTGTGTATAAACGTTCAATAAAAGATAAAGATAAATCTCTTAATTCAAGTTTGAACACATTGATTGCTGTGTGGTAAATCTAGAACATAAAACATGGATAATATATAAATTTTTATCATACCAATTTGTAGTAAACCACGACAACGAAAGCAATCATAATCTAATTACAAATTGAACTAATCATGACTTGAATAAAATCACAATACGGACAAGCTAAAGCTGTGATGAGTATTATATTTCATTCAAGTCTGTAAATGAAAAATCCATAGTCTTGCCCCAGGCAGAGATCCTCTCATGTTTACAAAGTAACATGCTTATATAGGTTCCAGGAACACAATGTTTCCTGTTGATAATATCAAATCTGTTCCAAAAATATGGGGGATGCAACCTCCCTGATTTTACTTGATATAAAAATACAAACAACCTAATCTATTTACTAAAAAGAAAAAGTTCATATGGCTGGAAGATCTCAACAGTGCTTAATATCTCCTTGAAAATCATGGGTTCCTGAAAACAAATAAAAATGGGAAGATTTTAGATACGTTTTCAATTGTAAAATCAAGCAATTCGAATTTTTCTAACTGGCTACAGAATCTTACGATTCTGTAGCTAGTTCTAATTATAACTACAATCATATTTTATTCAACAAACAAAACAAACTGATCTTTATAAGAAAGGTAATCTATCCAAACAAATCATATATCCTAAATTGAGAGTGACAAAATCATGCTAAACTTGAAAAATATCATACCTCAAATCATGGGATTAAAACATATCAAGCAATCTTGGAGTTTACTATTGCCGTCACTGCCTCTACATTCTTAAAAATGACAGATCTTGATTTATGGATTGGATTCTATTGTTTTCGTTTGTCAATGAATCCACTTGGTCTTTCAAAGATTTAAGTCGGGACTGAAGTAAAGGCACATCCGTCTAATACCTGTTGATCTAGGATCGACACTCATTACACTGTGGCTATAGGGACTGTGCATTGGCACTGATAGCATTAATGGTTGGAGAATCATCCACGCGAAAGGTAGGTTTTTCATGGAGTTGGATGCTAGGAAAATCAGGATTATCCTTTAGACATGGAGGCAGGTTGCTAACATAATCGTAGGGTCTGTCAAGGCAAAGTCCATATGACATTGGATCCTCTTCGACCAAGAACCTTTCAATTTACGAATCCGAGTCTTCACTTACCTCAATTGTGTTTTTTGTGTCTGCACAGGGTTTGGATTTGTTTCGAGCACATCGTGAAATCAAACGACCGACCCTTTTATTCTTATAATTAGCATCGACATTGCCCTTTAGTTTCTTCCTTGTGGGTTTTTTAACAATTTTAGTGCAACTCTTTGGGTGCGAATCCGGTTGAGTGTCCGGTTGAGTAGCATCAGGGTAGGTCAAAAGTTCAACAATAGGGGTAGGATCACAGGGCAAGAGCGATGGAGGAGAGGTGGTAGGTTTCACAAGGGTTTCTATGATAATAGGCTTATCAACCTGTCCCAACTCACTATTGCCAAAGCCATTTCGTAAAACAAAAGCATCCCAACAATCGTTGTGTAATTGCAACTGATGCACAAGGATAATTTTAATTAAACCATGATGGAATAAACTAGAATTAGAGTTCTGCCTCCTAAACCGCTTTCCCATCTTATACAGACTTCTAAGTAGGAAATAGGGCATGTTCAACGGGAAGTCAATGAAACTCATAAGCAATCGTAGATGATAGAAAAAAATTAACCCAAATCTTCCTTCACATGTAATGAACTATTTCACAATAGCAAGTAGATCATGCCACCTAGGTTTCAAAGATGAGACAGGCATACCTCGGTCGCAACTAGTAATTTTCCGTGAGGTGAACATCAGAGTCCAGGGGACGTCTTCAACTTTTGCGTTCTTGAACCACTTTTTCCCGACAGCTGGTAAACCGGTAGCTTGGATTAAAAAATATTCAGTTACCTCTAGTTGCACATCACCTATCTTTGCTCTGCAACCGTCGAAGGTCAATGTGAACTCTTGGGCAACTCTCAGATTGAAACCCTTAAATTTTTCAATGAATACACGCCAACCGTTCCTTTTTAAATCGTCCCTAGCATTATCATACGATAAAAAGGTTTGGATTCCATTGGGCTCAATCCTTACCACTGGAGCCATGGAAAACAGAAGGGAATCAAAATAGAACTCAGAGGTAGGGTTTGATAAAAAACCACAGAGCCATAGCCCCAAATTTCCACAAAACAATGCTATGACAGTTCAAATGGTAGGCAGAGGCGTTAATCACCATGTGTGGGAATGAAATCATGAAGCCTGAGACCATACAGAGTAGTAATAACATGTTGTACTTCATATGACAGCTTGGCATATGGGTTCATATAAGGATGTAAACACTTGAAAACCATAGAACACACATTCATGACTTGATTACAAAGGTAAATGTATCAAATAAACATTGAATAATTAAAAGTTTTATGAATCAAAACCCCATTGATATTAATCGAATATTAATGAGTGGAGGTTTTTCACTTATGTAGCCAAGGCACGTTTAGGACCAAGGGGTTATAAACAAGGAAAACAATCATGTTCATAGCAAAATACGACAATTCAATAATAGACCATATGAACAGTTTTCCTTTAATCAAAAATTGAAACAAAATGTCAATTCCAGCTACGAGTTTTCATGCTTACAGTCATGAAAACAAAAATCGAAAGGAAGATGTGTAAAAAGCGATAAGTGACAAGTGTCATTTAGTGAGAATGGTCATGACGAGTAACGAAAATTTAAAGACCCGGTGTAGGTAGCTTATAAACAATAGAAATTATATTATTGTTGCCAACAAGGTCCCACTCATGGAGTGACCCCATTTGATGATATCCTTCCCTTGGTGGATTGGAATCTTTCTAGAGTTGAATTTTTCTAGCCAAGGTGAAATGTTCACTTGTGGGGGAATATTGAGGTCATCGTGAGTGGATTTCTAGTTGCGTGAGGTGTCCCTCGTGTTGTTATGATTTGAGTAATCTTCCACCGTAACAAGCCCTGTGCTTTCCATGTGGATTTTAAAGTCGACCGCTATGGGATCCTGGTCTAGAATGGATATTTGTTGCCAGGAGTCATTCCAAAAGGAGGATGAGTTACTGTTTTGTATTTCCCAGAATGTGTGGTCCACTATTACCCCATTTTTTTGCTTGGCTGCGTTCCAAATAAGAGACCTTGGACAGTGGCCATTCCATCTAATCAGATTCTCCTATGAAGAGGAGCGTGTGTATTTCTTCCTCCATAAGTGCCCCCAAAGGTCTATGGGACGCTTTAACCATCACCACCAAATTTTTTCACTTAAGACCTTGTTGAGAGTGGATGGATCTCGGAGTCCTAGTCCTCCCACGTGCTTTGGCCTGCAAGTTTTTATCCAGCTTACCAGAGCCCATTTACATCCTTCTTTGGTTCCCTACCATAATAAATTCCTCTGCAAATTTATGATATCCTTTAGAATAAAAATTGGAGCAACAATGACGAAAAAGGAGTAAATGGGAAGGGATTGAAGGAAAAATTTAAGGAGAATCAACCGACTAGTGAGATTGAGGGAGCGAAAGTTCCATGAGGATAAATTTTTCCTGACATTGGACATAAGATCCTCCCAGTAGTTATTCCTCATAGATTTATCAATGAGGGGAATTCCTAGGTACTTGGACTGAAGGGAGTTGCGGGTGAATCCCAAGAGCTCGGTGATATGGAGTTGCATCAGGAGGGGCATGTTGAAAAATAAGATTTGATATTTTTCCAAGTTGGTGTCCATGCCAGAGGCTTCATAGAAGGTTTGGATGATGGAATAGATGCGGGTGGTTTCTAGGACTGTGGGGAGCCCCATCATCAGAGTGTCATCCACAAATTGGCTATGGGAGATGGGTGGAGAGAGTCCATGAAAGGAACGACCCAAAAGAGTGTGATTGGATATGGCGGCTTTGATTGAGTGACTGATACCTTCTTCCATAATGATAAAAAGGAAAGGCGAGAGGGGCTCACCTTATCTGATTCCTCTAGTAGGGGAGAAGGGCCTTGAAGGAGCTCCATTGACCAAGATGGAGAAAAGGACAGAAGAAGTGAGCTTAGCGATCCAATTAACCCAACAATGATTGAAGCCAAAAGAAAGAAGGGTGGCTCTCATATAATCCCAACTGATTTTGTCAAAATCTTTGGAAAGATCAATTTTTAGGAGCATACCTGGAGAGCTGGTGGTTTGGAGAGAGTGAATTACCCCATGCACTAAAATGACACTGTCCAAGATCTTCTTTCCCTCCACATAGCTAGATTGTTCATGGGAGATGATAAACATAAGAATGATTTTAAGGCACTTGGAAATGACCTTCGTGAGGAGTTTGTAGATCACATTGCAAAGTGCTATAGGTATGAATTGTTTTGAATGACTGACTTTTTCCTCTTTTTGGATAAGGGTGAGGAATGTGGCATTAAGAGCTGGTAGAACCTGTCCAGATTGCCTTGAATCCTCAATGATTTTCCATACTTCCTCTCTATTCATAGCTCAGTAGTGCTGAAAGAAATCAGTGGTGAAGCCATCAGGCCTAGGGGATTTACCAACGGGCGTATCCTTAAGGGCCTGATCCACCTCTTCCTATGTGATTGGTCACATCAAAGCCTTGTTTTGTTCTTTGGTTACACTCTTCAGAATGTGCTGAGTGATGATGTTGATGGCTTGAGTGTGGTCCATTGGAGGTTCGGAGAGAAGTTGCTTGTAATAAGTGATTAGTTCCTGCTCGATAGCTATGTGCCTCTGTAGGATTGTTCCTTGGTCCATGGAGAGGTGAGAGATGTGGTTGATGTGCCAGTGCTGAAGCATTGATCTATGGAATATTTTTGACTTCTTGTCTCCCTCTTTGAGCCACTGGATCCATGATTTTTTTCTCCATAATATTTCTTCCTGCGTGTGTCGCTCAACAATATTCTTGTTTAGGCTAGCCTCTTTGTTTAGAGAGTCAATGAGGCCCTAATTTATTATTTGTTGTTGCAAGGATTGCATTTTATGGTTCAAAATATCTTGAGCGTGGAAGATGTTCCCAAAGGTGGATTTATTCCATCTCTTTAGGTGCTACTTGAGATTTTTTAGATTGTGTTGGAATTTGTACATGGGGGTGCCTTTAAGAACCACAACTTCCTTCCACCACTGTTCAATGTTCACTTGGAAATCTGGGTGAGTTAACCAAAAATTTTCAAAGTAGAAGGGCTTCTTCCCTCGCGTTCCACTGATATCCACTCTGAGAAAAATAGGCCAATGGTCCGAGCTTGGTGCATCTACCACTATGGCATTCCAAGTAAGACCTTCCATCATGAAATTTTTAGAGATGAGGAATTTGTCGAGACAAAAAGCGACCTGTTGGACGCTGAATCTTCTGTTTGACTAGGTAAAGGGTCCATTTATCATCTCCATATCGATAAGTCCTAGAGTATCAATGATGCCTTGGAAGTGAATGTTGTCACTATCCAATCTTTGAGTTCCCCCTCTTTTTTCCTCCAGGTCGCGTATTATGTTGAAATATCCTCCCAAAATCCAATGTTGATTTCCTATGTGATTGGCAATCCATTCCAGGTGATGGAGAAAGGATGCCTTGTCTCTTTGAGTGGTCGGGCCATACACATTTCTTAAAAATCTTGGTTTGTTTAATCCAATGATCCTGTAGGAGGCCGAGATGGTGGAAGGGTTCCAAAGAATGGAAAGGCCCCCTGCCATATCGATCATGTTGGTTTTCATGACTCTTTCTTGCTTCCAATATTTTGTGAGAATTTGGAGAGCTTCGTCTCCGACACATTTCTTTTCTTGTAAAAAGAGAATTTCTGGTTGTTCTTTCATAATCCTTTCCTGTATCATGAATTGCTTTCTATGTCCATTGAGACTCTTCATGTTCCATGAGAGCATACTCATAATGAGGGTGGGGGCTAGAGAGGGGGAAAGTTATCCAAGATCAAGTGGATCTGTCACGAGTTTACCAGGAAATGGTCTATTTCTGGGATAAGTTGTTGTATTGGTTTTCTTCCCCTTTTCTTCTCATATTTTGTGGGTTTTCACTGATCTTTCGGAGGCCCCCATTGAATTCCTAGACCTGAGTTGGCTCTAGTCGATCCTCGCATGGAAGAGTTGAAGAATACTTTTTGCACTTTCCGTAGTTGGTCTGGTGGGATTGTATAAAGCTATTTTTTTTGGTAAGCCTGTTCCAGATGTACTAGGTCTATTCTTTCTAGATCTTAGTCTTCAAGGTCAATGTGACGGTCTCCAATGTCCATTCCTAGGATGGTTGGCAGAGAGGTATCTGAGGGATTGGCCATGGGATTATGGTTCTGAGGAGGAAGATCTGTTGATTTTCCTTTGGGATCCGAGGAGGGAGTTGATTTAGGTGGGGAATTTGAGGGGTTGAGATGGCCCTCTGAGATCTGTTGTAGGGAATCAAAGGAATTGTTGGTAGAGGGTCAGTCAGGGCAGGAGGGGACACTTTTCTAGATGGTTTCCTGCGACGACTAGTGACTTGAGTGTAACCATCTTTGGCTTTGTCAGGAGCCGAGGGATCTACCTTGTTGGAGTTATTAAGAGGGAATTCGCGGAAGAGATGGCCATGTTCATGGCATTTCCTACAACGAAATGGTATGTGCTCATAGTATAGGGTTTGGGACCATTATTCATCATGATATTCTAGAGCTATGGCACCAGGAAGGGGTTTTGAAATAATGAGATAAATACAAATGTGGGTGTAAGCAGTGTACCTTCTTTATTTTGTGGCTTCTGAAGCTTTGACGTAGACTCCAATCGTGTTGCCGATGCCTGCTAGAATTTTCTCCAGCTAGAATTCCTAGGGTAAGGAGTAGAGTTGTAACCATACTGGTGCTTGCAAGAAGTCCTCCTTCTTCGGACTAAACTTTTTTGTCCAGAAATGTAGGAAAAGCCCTGTCGAGTTGTAGAAGTATGGGCCTCCATCAAATACTTTGTTTCTATCTTCTAGATTATGTGAAATGATGGTAAAGAAGCCTTTGGAGCCTAGTTGTAAATTGTAGTGACCTTTGGGTTTCCACCAGTGTTGAATCCATTTCACTAGGTCCCTTTCTAAGGGTAAAAGGCCCAAGAATTTTCCCACCAGTGCATAATCCCGCATATATTGCTTTTAGTCTTCTATTCTGCATGTATTTATCATGTATTCAGGGGCCATAGGTGCATACAAGTTACATTTTCCAGGTTCCCATATGCAAGCCGCTTTTTCATTGTCTAGACCTGCATCTACTTCCATGGCATTTTCTTTCAGTGATCCTTCTACCCATAAGGTATTTCTCAATTCGGCTGGTGGTTCGAAAGGCGATCTATTGAAGTGTCTGTTGCCCAGGTCAAGTGAGGTGACCTTGTTGTAAGAGAGGCCTTGGATCCCCCCCTTCTACGGTGGCCATGGATGAACCAGGTCGGCGGCCAGAAGCTCGAAGCAAGGGTGCAAATAAAAAACCCTAGAATTCATCTAGAACGTTTCTTTTTTGGCCAAGGGATTTGAAACATCAACACAATATTGAAACTTTAATATCCATAAAGATTCCATTAAAAAATGAGAAACAAAATTGAAAATACATATATAAAATTTTAACATCTTTTTAAAATTAAACTTTGCATATATAAACTTCAAACATCTTTGTAAATTTGAAGCATTATTCTTGTTCTGACTAGAAAAAACTTAATAGCACCACTCTTGTAATAACAGACTGGAGCAAATGCTTGTCATGGATAAGGTATTGATTTATTCGACTTTCATGTTTAGTCTGGGATTGAAGAAAAACATACATGCATTAAAAGTTTTTCATATCCACAACTATAAAGTGACTATTATTAAGTTTTTTTACTTAAATAATTTTTAGAATAATATTTTGTGTAGTCTAGTTTTTGTTTTATAGTGATATTTTAAATAAATATAATGAAAATATTTGTAATAAATTATGTATTTGTGATAATTAAATAAAAATATTTGCATTTTAATTTAATACAATTTTAATTTAAAGTTCTCTATTTTGAAAACTCATTCCCAGGCTCCCATTTTCTTGATGTTGAAGCTCAAATTCCCAAAACAATTCTCACCCAATTGGGGATGTTTCATAGCAGTTCCCAAGCTTCTGACATGTTGGGGACAAGTTTTAGAAATGCTGGAAATGACGGGAGTGGTTTCCATGCAGCTATGGGTTTTAATGTTTGTTTTTTTTTTTATAATTTTTTGTTTTAGAAATTTAAATTTAAATTTTGTTAACTTTGTTATCAATTGTATTTTTTTAATATTTATATTTTATTTAATGTTTAAAAAATAATTGTTGTTTACATCATGTTTTTTTTTAATGTTTAAAAAAAATGTGTTAATTGTCATCATGTTTCGATAGAAAAGTTGATTTTGAAGTCTTGATTCATAATGGTACCATTGTCAAGGTCATGGTTTCAAACATTGTAATGTTAACTCTGAAGAAGGGGGTACCATTGGTGGCACCACTTTCGATTAGAGGATCAATTTTAAAGTTTTTGTTCACACCGATCCTTGTTATATGAGCCACAAGTTCAAGTAAGCTCTAATTTTAATCTCGAAAGAAAAATGAGGATGATTGTAGGAACAATACTTTTTAATTTGAAAGGTTGATTTTAAGTTTTTTGTATATAACTTTATGGATAATAGTTGCAAAATTTGTAATTTTAATCCCGAAAAGAAAAAGAGTGCTTTTGGTGGTACCACTTTATGAAATGTAATGAAAACAGACACTAAATATGACTTTTAAAAAAATGAAAACTCTAAAGGGTTCTTGTCAAATGAGTAACTATGTTTGACATGGAATTAGAGTATGAGAAAAACTACAACTATGGAGAAAATGGATTTGTAGAGAAAACGATAATTCTAAGTCAATGGAGATGGCAACGACTCCAATTGATAAAATACATTAGATGCAAATAGAATCATCAACTCCAATTGACAAAATTGATAAGATGCATTGGATGCAAATAGAATTAATTGACAACATACATAGTTATCCAAAAATATATTTTACCTACTTTTACCCTAAACATTTAACCATAAATATATTTTACCTACTTTTAACTTAAACCTTAATTATATTTAATATTTAATTATGTTATTTTAAATAATATGTAAAAGAAAATAAAATATTTGGATTCCTAATTAATAATGATATTTAGATAAATAATCAATTTAAATCTTTCTAATAAAAATATTACACTTATTGATAAGATTAATTTAATATTTTTAATACAACTATAATAATTATTTATAATTAAAATTGACTTAATTATTACACTTATTGATAATTAAAATTAATTTAATATTTTTGATACAACTATAATAATTATTTATAATTAAAATCGACTTAAAATAATTAAATAGAAATTAATCACACATCACATAAAATTGGTGATTCTTACCCTTTCAAGTTTCATCCAAAGTTTCCAAAGATAATTGAAAAGATTTCATAGTTTAAAAAGAGATGAATTAATGAAGAAGACAAATTGGTGATTCTTACCCTTTCAAGTTTCATCCAAATTTTTCAAAAATAATTGGAAATATTTCATAGTTTAAGAAGAGATGAGTTAATGAAGAAGACAACTCAATAACAAAGTTCATTTCTTTATATGGAAAAAAAATTGATTAAAACGTTATTAATATGGATGTCTTTATCATTTCAAAAAATTCATTTTTCTTTTAATAGATTGCAAAGATTTTACGAATTATAATAAAATAATTTAATAAAAATTTCACAAATTATAATGAAATAATTTAATAATAATAAAAAAGATAATATGTACATATAATTGTTTACAAACTTTGTCATTCAAGAAGTTTGATCCATCACCGTGAAAACATAAGTTAAAATTCTATGTCAACTTAAACTTGCATTAACTCCTATAAAATTATTACTAAGATAATCTTATGCATATCAGAAGAAACTTTATTGGTAACAAACTATTAAAATGATGACGCCGCCATATCATTGCAATTTGATTGCAAGGCCAAGAAGATGCATTTAAATTTATTATATACATATGCTCGATGGAACCTATTGAAGACAATATCTTCCTTCCTATTTACTTCAATCAATGGAGATAAGAGAAACTCCTCCTTATAATATGTATATATGTGTGCACATCTATTAAAAAAAAAATCAACTCTTATTTTTATTTTACAATATGTTTATTTTATTTATTTACTTTTTTCTTTTAGTTTTTTAAAAAAGTATATTGCAAATTATTTTATACATTTGTATTATTATGAGTTTTACAATTTAGTATGTGGGAGATGTTGTCATATATATAACGTTATATTTAAAATAAAAATACAAGTAGACTCAATTATATAAGTTATAATTTTTAATTATATATGTTAGAATCTTTAATTATATATATTAGAATTTTTAGTTTTCTTTAATTAACTAAAAAACATATTTTATATGGACAATAATTTTAGGGTAGTTATCGTGAGTTGAAATCCATGGTGATGAAATGTACCTAACGATCAAATTGAGCCACCCTACCCAAAAAACACACAATCTTGGATGCATTTTGAAATTTTGTTCCATTCTTTTAAATCAAGAACATGAATCCAATGCATGCAAGTAATCAAGAGTCATACTAACCATCCAAGAAATGAACAAAGTGCCATGCACAACAATAGCCAACAAGCATGCACATATAAATACATCATCCTACACAACCTAAAGAAATCAACCCCTTTCTCTACCATGCAATCCCTCAGGATGTTCCATTTCTCTTTCAGGGCTCCAGTGCTAATAGTCAGGAATATCAATGCTGGAAATTCCTTGGATTCTTAGTTGTGAAAAGTTCCTTCTACATGCTAATGCATCCAAACCTTAGGCATTCATTCCTCTCTGGAATAAACAACAATTACTTACAACCATCTAATAATGTATCTCCTCCTCCAACCATTCGTTTCAATGCTTTGCCAACACACGAATTAGTAAGAGTAAAAAGAGGAAAGAGCATACAACCAAAATGAATGAACCAACAAATGAATGAACCACACTAGAAGAACAAACCCAAATAGCTAGCAGACCAGGTTTAAATAGCAAGGACATGGTCTCCCCAAGAGACAATGTGGTTTCCCCAAGAGACTCACATGCCCTTGCTCACCCAAGCGTGGGTAAATAAAACTTAAAGAATAAAGGAGCAACCCCCCAACCCCCTCTCTCATGGAATCATAGCCCTCTATCTCTTGTCCTTGTCCGTCTTCCAGCCAATGATGTATTCCATCTCATAATTGCTTAGCTCTTGTCACAATATGCATCAATCTTCATTATGGCTTACAACAATGCCACACTTGAGACCACTCTTCCTGCAATACTTTCGATTTCCATGGAGCCAAACAAATTCTTAGATTACCATAACAATTTATAATTATTAATTTCTCAAAAGTATTTTGTACAGTCCAATAATAAAATAAAATTTACATGCATTAGTTTTCTGCTCATAATTCATTTGGCTCTTGCAGATATAGATGTCATTCTTCCTTATGACTTACAACATTTCCATATCCAGGTGACTCTACCTGCAACTTTCCCAATTTATACTCATCCAAACCAACTGTTAGCGTTTATTCACATTTAGTTCATGAAATGACCTCATAATTGCCTCTAACCAACAAATTAATAATTCCCAACCATTATTCATATTGAAATGGAATAAAACTATCATTCATGTACATCATCATTCCATCTTTGTAAAATTTTAACAACTCCAAAAAGTGATCTCAAAATTGTAACAAACCAACAATTCAATCATTCCCAACCATTATGTAACTATTCTAACTTGCAACTTTCTTGTTACAATATCTAACAACTCCTTGAAATGTTCTCAACTTCACGAGTTAGTAATAGTCACATCATTTCAGTTGTTAGCACATTCATTACTAAGCAATATATACATGCATTCACCAAAATGCATTCAATAATTCGTTTAAGCATAAACATCTCTATCTTAGCATGCATGTGTGAAACTCTACCACTTGCACACTTTTATAACTTACTCATGCATACCTACTCAATGCACCTCTGTATTGATTTCAGGATGTTCCTTTCTAAGCCATGCATCCCATCATAGTGAATTGGAAGGTTTGGAAAATGCTTCAACACATCATCCACACACTTCCTAATTACTTTCCTAACTATTTGGATGCCCTCCTTTTCAACCCAAACACAATGCCAATAATATATTTTTTGAGTGCTCTTTAATGTTGGCAAAAAGGTTGCAATCCAAACATTTTAATATAGCAATAAGATATTGAATCCCTATGTGGCATCATAACATTTCCATTTCAAATCATGTCATGACCTTTACTTCAACAATGTCTTACTCTCCTTAGTTTGGTCCTCTCTTAGACACTTTGACATTTCAACAGTCTGTGTAATTCATGGATATGCATCCACATAGTTGCCACATTTATTTGACTCACTGTTTTCTCAAACGTACCCAATGCACTCATGATCCCAACTACATTGTAACATAAATCATTCAATTCTCCTCTTCCTTCTAGTCACTCACCCTCTAGGCTTAAGAATCCCCTTCTCTGTTACACAGTGCCTTGGGTGATCCATCATTTTCCAAGGCTTCCTCACATAGGAAGAGTACCAATAATTATAGATTCTTATAGCCAATGAATCCCTTTGGTTTGCTCCAACATGACATATCTCATATCATCAACGATCAATGAATATCTCAGGGTTTAATGTCACAACAATGGCCTTTCCCATGCTTTCCAGTTCAACAACCATCATCTGTCATCTCACATGTATCACATGCATATAGTAATTGTGAGACATTTTTCCATCAATTTTCAATCAAAAAAATTTAAATCTGTTACCCACAGATTTCCAATTTCACTTATCTGTTTTTAGATTTGTCCCATATAGGACCTCAAATCCTGCAAGTATGATATCCCTCCTCATAATTGTTTGGATGTTTACAACAATATGCATCGACCTTCCTTATGGAATTACTCTACTACCATATCCAAAATCTTCCTGCAAATATCAACTTCACACAACCAAATAGATTGTTAGCATTCCATGCACATTATATTTTCATTGCACATTTACAGTGGCTCGCAAACAATTTTAAAAAAATGTGCATACTAACAATTGAATCACTTTTTTTCACTAATCATATGAAACAGAGGAAATTGTTATTCCTTACACATGCATTATTTCCCTATATCAGCTTCTATAATGCATTCAATCTTCATAAGAACTCAACCAATGTGCTAATGTTCATGGCCACATTTGCACACGATGCACTCAAACACTAATTTTCAAATCACCACATTTTATGTTAGGCACCTCACCATGGTGAGTTAGAACTCATCCAACCTCCCTCCACACAGCTTCTTTACCAACATTGATTTCTATATTGGGTTTATAATCCTTATTTCTCTGGTTATTAACCCATAACAAACACATTCCTAACATCCTATTATGTCATACAAATGCATTCTTGATCCGGATTATTTTTGGCACGAAATGAGAGCGGAGATATAATAAAGAAATGCACAAAGATATTGCAAGAGAGACAACAATATAACAGAGATATAGCGGAAATAACAAGAGTCACAGCTATAAAGTAATACATGATTTCTATTAATGAAATAAATGTACAGAGACTGTAAAATACAGAGTGAAAGACTCGCTAGAATGGTGGTAGCTTATCTCTGAGAAGAGATGTGACGGCT